>KN892699.1:0-11456 GCA_000934455.1 Apostichopus parvimensis
GCCATCAGTCTTCAGCCCCCCCACTCAAAAGTACTTTCCTACGCCACTGGGTCCAGATAACAAGAGATAACACGGTATCACGTTTAATTACTGTCTGCATTTTTTAGCGACAAGAAGAAAACTTCACTTGCAAGCAACGGAAAGTTAACTATTTTTCAGAGTGAGGCACGCGGTTTGGGGCGAGTCTTCAATGCCTTTAAGCGAGCACGAAGAATGTTACTTTTGCAGTGAGGACCTACCGGTATAGGTCTTTGTTACATTCATGACAATTGCATTTTCTATGTTTTACATTCATTATTCATTCAGGGGTTATTGATTTGAAAATATCTATCATATTGGTAATGTTTCAGGGGAATTAATTCATGTTTTTATTCTAGCAAACATCCATTTATTATTTCGCAAAAGAGGCTTGTCATCACCACTGCATCCAAACCTCGATAAACCCACAGATCAGTGGCGGCGGAACCGGGGGGGGGGGCTTGAGGGGGCTGAGCCCCCTCAATGAAAAAGCTGAGGGGGCAAATGCATGATAAGCCCCCCCCCCCAATATTTACCAAGGCTCCGAACGTGCATCTGCGAATATTAGTGTTTTAAATAAGAGTGTAATAAGCAAAACGCTACACTTATCAAAATTTGCGTTTACACTACGAGTACACGCAAGGCTCTATGTTTAAACGCAATAAATGATTAAACGAACAAAAGCACAATATTAGCATTTCACCTGTACTGTATAGGGTACATGCATTCGTGACCAGTGCCATGGCGTAGGAAAGTACTTTTGAGTGGGGGGGGGGGCTGAAGACTGATTGCCGGCCTGGGGGAGGGATCTTTTTTTGGATTTTTTTTGCATTTCCAGGTGGCCTCAGATGCAATTTGGTGCAATATAGCACACTTCAACACCCACTCCATTTTGTAAATAATTTTGCATTTTCACCTGGCCTTAGATGCAATTTGGTGCTCCAAATGAGATTTTTTTCTCATTTGGAAATGAAAAAGGGGTTTTCTGACTTGCGGAGCGGGGGGGCGGAATGATACTTCCGCCCCACCATATTTTTCACTGGGGGGGGGCTGGCGCCCCCCCCAGCCCCACCGGTTCCTACGCCCTTGTTCGTGACAGTGCTTGGTTCATAGAAATTTGTTGGCAACTGCACATGGTTTTGGAATTACCCATTTGTTGACATTAACTTCATTAAGAAATGCTTTCTGATTTTTCTTATGACATTTATTTATTTATTGCATTTAATTGCAAGTAGTAATTTACTACACTCAAAAACGTCTTTGCGAGTACACTACGAGTAATAGCTTCTCTCTTAAAACACCATCGAATATACAAATTACAATGTTTTTACAGATTTTTACGTGCAATCTGAGAAATTGCAGGCTTGAGACCCATATTTTAGGGCTAGGTATTCGCAGCATAAAACACTCGGGAAGTGCCGTTTCCGGCCATCTGGGGGTTTGAAAAACCCCAAATTTTTTTTTACGCTCCTCGCCAACCGATGGTGGCGCTCCGCTTAGATAGTCTCCACACATTAGCCCCCCCAATAATTTTTCCGTTCCGCCGCGCCTGCCACAGATTGGAGGTAGATCTGCATGTAGAGTGAAGTTAAATTATCTGCTAGCCTGTACTTTTCAAAAGCTTTTATATCACTTCATATGTTAAAGTAAGTAGCCTTTATATGTAGTTTATTGCAAAATATAACAAATAAAAAAAAAAACATTTATGAAACCAAATTCTTGTTGATTGAAAATTCTATTTAACAAAGACATCATCAAATGTTGTCCCCAACTAACTGCTTCAATTCATTAATTATATGGAAAAAAAAATCTGAAATTTTTTCTTCAAGAAAATTTAATAAAACATGTGCCATAGTCCAGTTATTACATTGGCACAGTGTTAAGTAGTAAAAAAATAACAAATAACAACACCTTTTTTTTGTGTGGCTGTTCTGACACAAGCACCAAAGGATATTACAGCCATTGTCTCCTATGTTACTTACCTGCATACACAAATGCCAATACTCTTTAATACTTAGTTGTCTGGGTTGCCGTCTTAAAACTGTATTTTGATTATTGACGTTTGGATCGATGATATTAAAATAACAATAATGACCATCTTATACGATTACCCTGAGGTACCAAGGGTAGAAGATAGGTCAGGCTTACCAATATCATGCTTAATAGTCCAGTACCATTAGCGGACTTGGCCCATGGATCTGTATGTTACCATTACACCATCCTGAGAGAGATCCAGACTCAGAATATTTTATACCAAAAATAAAAGAAGACCTAGTCCCTTCACTGTATCCGGTAGGGTACAACTGGAATGTCCACAAATGGTAACCATTCGCAAATCCCTTCCACACACGTCCTTACTTAAATGCATATATCTGTCTGAATGATCGCCAAGTTATTTACCGCTCACAGCTGCTCTTAGCAGTACATCGTTCCCTGTCACCTCACCAGCTGGTGGCCCACTGATAACAACATGGATGGACATCTATGCATACGAGACATTACCAATATCATCAAATCATGAACACTCCACCCTACCCCCCACCTTCCCCTATCAAAAAAACATGGGTAAAATGAAAATACAAACTTCCAACACACACACACAACAAAAAAAAACCAAGAAGATACCACATATTGTGCATATACGGGGTGATGTGAACTTAATACAAATAATCAGTAATAACACTTCAAAAATTGCACTATTGACAGTAACTTTTAGTCATGTCCTTCAACTCACATATAAGAAAGCCTCCAACTGATCCCCCACACCCTTCCCCCCCCCCACCACCACCATTAACTACCCTTCATTGTCTTGATAGTCATTAGACACTGGTTTAAGTCATGCAAGGTTACAAGATAAGAACTTTCTTGAACCAAAGCAAAATGAATTTAGCATCCTTGTGAAGCTTTATATCAGGTCCTAATCATTACAAGCACATGAAATGTTTAACATTTTGCCACTTGACATTCTCAATCCAAATTACCCAAATTCTGGGATAGGATGAGTGTGAGGAAACGTAACAGTACCTCTGAATATTGAACGTTATCATATTAAGGTAATGGTAGCATTTATGGAAATGATGGAATTGCCAATGAAACTCCATCAGGGTTATGGCCGTGGGGTTAGTCAGTAAAGATGAAATCAATGGTTGACATTGGCCTTGCAAAGAAATTTTGCCATAGCATGTGAGGCTTAGGACAGTCACAGTGGGGTGTGCAAGAAGGGTGAGGAGGGAGGGGTGTGGACAATGTCCCCCCCCCAACCTCCACCATCGGTCTAGGGCCTTTTAACAACCAAATCAGGGGAGAATGATAGCATTTATTAGCACTAAACGTCTAGATCTAATTCATAATCTTAATATGCCACAGAACCCACTATTTGACTTTGAAAATTATCTTCTGCTGGGGGTAAAGTTCCATCTCTACATGGGTGGTGTCGGCCTCAATATCCCTTTGAAATCCTGGCACCGAACAGTCGAGCGGTTCGTGTCGGACATTTCAAGCCACAGTTTGTGTTGTGGCTTGTAAACGTTTGCCCTTTCAATTCAACTGTCACACGAATCTTTAAGATTCGACTGCGGCCAGATAATGAACCATAGAAACGTTACTGCTATATCAGATCCGACTATTCTTTCAAAGAATCTCTCCACAACTACTTATCAAGTCAGTTCCACAATTAGGAACTCCTGTCTACAAAAAGAAAAAGGAGATTCCTAATCTTTTGATTTAAATGACAAAAGCTAGGCATAGACATGTTAAAACCAAACGACAATATTTATCACAGTACTATTCTGATGTGAGCATTCTGTTCGAGGCTGTGTGAGACATCTGTAATCAACCGCAAAAACTGCTTCCGTTGAAACAGCTGTCACGTAACCGATGCCCACGGTTAAAAAAAACGAAAACCAAAAATAACGACAATATAAGATTGGTCAACGTTGGTCACAACGAATCATTGTATAAACAGCATATGGACAATACATTACTTCAAATACCTGTCAGTAAAGTTATTTCATTTGTCGACATCAGCAACAATCACTGCACCATCCAAGAAGATCATTCCGCAAATCGTATAAAAAAAAAGACGACCGCAGAACCGGACAGGTTGGGGTGCACCCTCTTAAATTGTCCTCCAGCCCCATCATCATTCTCCATCGTCTATAAACGTGGCTTCCTCTTTGTCCAAAACTCAATTGGATGACCTCCCAGGCTTTCGTCATCTTCATGACAGGTGCCTCACGACTGCAGGCTTCAATGTCACTTTGGTGAACACACTTCTTCCCACGACAGGGTTTGTTCGTGGATCACTAGCTGGCATGTGACCAGTTTCTGCTGGAATAGCCAAAGGTTGGCTTATTTTGCGATTCTTGCAGAAACAACTCAAATGCCTCACTTGTTTCGTGATCAAAAGTCTCAAACTGGTCACTGCAATGTAAAAAAAAAAAAGGCATGTTTAACTTCTTTTATTTATAACCATATTTATTACAAATTCTATTCATATACTCTAAAACATAATAAATTATCAAGGAGAATCACAATACAAGACCCCCCCCCCACCGAACTTAACATCTTGGATTCAAAGACATGTTGGAAACAAAAAATTTCTGTCTCAAGTTCATTCTAACAGTGGTTACTAAACGGAATGCCATATGTATCAAACTGTCCAAAACAATATAAGCATGTCCGAAATAATATAAGGTTGTCGAAATTGATATAAACATGTCAAAACTAATATAAGTATGTCCAAAAATGAAATGAACATGTTTGTATTTTCTCTTTTCTTCACTTTTTGGTTTTCTTTTGTAAAGGTTAAGGGATGACTTTAGGCAGAAATTTGAGTCTTGCATGAAAAGAAGAAAGGTAAATGAAAAGCATGCATATTGTCACTTAATTAACTCTTTCATATCTTTAAACTCACTTTGCAACTGCTACTCCTCCACCTCCTCCACCACCTCCTCCACCACCTGATCCTCCTCCTCCTCCTCGGCCAGCTGCTGTCGGCAGGTAATGATTGCTGTCTTCATCCGGTATTACTAGCTCTGCGAAATCGTCCTCTAATACGCCGATCTCGTCTTCGGCGATAAAATCTTCAAAGTCCTCTTCGAGCTGCTGGGCAAAGTCATTGTCCAGTTCGTAGGGGTAACCCGAAGGAAAACCTGCATGGAAATAGAAATGTTCAGTGGGTTGGACACAGGCTGACGGCAATTTCTTGTCGTTAGGTGTTTCGTTCGTAACATCTTCTAACTTTGGTCGTTAAAAGAGTTACCGTGGGTTCATACAGAATTGGAATTGTTAAAAGGTATGAAGCAAATGGTTTCCAAACTAGTGGCGAAGAATTGTCAGTGACCCTTCTATTTTCATCATATTGACAGGAATATAACAAAGCTATGCCTCTTCCCGCTTCCCAAGATTTTTTCTGAATTTTGAATTTATTTGCTTCATTCCATTTTTTACATTTTGAACAATATAGGATAAACATAGATGGTATCAAATACAGTCAACAGTAAATATAGAGTATCGGAATAACATATGTGAGATGGAAGCAGAGGAACCAGAAATAAGTGGATACTTTTCTGGTCTTTCGCCATAAGCTGTAGAGAATGAGATACTGCCTTACAGGCAAATGGAATGAGGTTGAAGTCTTCACATATTGATGTTAAGGGCAGCATTACTTATCCTACCTTCAACACAGCATAGCAAAGGACTTACGCTACAAAATAAACAACTGCAAGTCAAATTATGTAAAGATGGCATAACAGGCTTTTTCTGTCCCCTGTAAAGAACTTATTTGTGTTTTATCATTCTAGGACAAAACATAACTTGAAATGCTTAGAACTGCAATTTAAGAAAAAAAAAAAAAAAAAAAAGAACACAAAGTTATTTGCTGTCATAGTACCTGACAGATTACAGAAATTATACCTCAACAGTTCAATATAGAGAACTTTCAAAAACCCTCCTTACAAAATGGATAAGAATATCTTTGTATTCCTAACCTATAACAGCCACGTTCAACGGTAAGTAAATGGAAAATATAGAAAATATTGAAAATTTTGAAAGACCACTGAAACGGATGGTGAAATCAAGAACTTAAAAAGGAGACTGCTTACTTGCTTCCTCTGAGGTGATGACTTTCCCTTCGGTATCGTAAAAGACCGGTGCATCCTGGGTAATAAGAGTAAATGTTATAGTAAGAAAAGCCAGTTAAAATTCCCCAAGGAGCAAATGATCCGTTTGAGAAAAAGAGCAATGAACGAAGGACGACTAGAAACAAGACGAAACCACAAAAAAATTTGACTTCTTGAATGGATACAAAATTGAGTTTAAAATGTTAAAAATTGAAAGTGAACTTTTCTATAACATTTTGGATGCATAATTATCTCAGTTTATGCAGCAACATGAAGTTTGCTACTACGGATTACAGGGCACCACTGAACAGCTTTGAAACAATTGTTCATAAACACCATTGCCTACAGCCTTGAAGGGCATAACCTAACTACAGGGTATTCAAACTGGGGGTTGCATCGCTTTTAGGGTTCAAAAAAAAAAAAAGATCAGAAACCTAAAAAAAAGTTGAAAAATCATGAACATCACGGAAAATATCTTGGAGAAAAACAAAGTTGAAAGTTGCACATTTTTCGACTTTTATGCCACCATTTGAAGTAAGATTTAAATAGATAAGCTAGTTTTGTATGCTGTTATGGCATAGTGGAGTCAGTGAGGCTGAGAAAAATCATAGAAAATGACGCAAAATGCTGCTTTAAAACTCTACACAGTGTGGAATGCACGGACATACAACTTTAACGAGGCCCAACCTCTCTGACAGCTTTGGTGAAGCAATAAGTACTTTTACCTCATTCACTATTTTTAACAAGCCATACTGCCACATAGTACCAATAGGCACACACTTTTCAGTGATACAGTATCATCTAAACTTCATTAATGTTACACTCTCTCCAACTTCTGGTCTCCTCTCAAGTACAACTAAACTTTTAATTGCTATTCTCTGCTCCTCCAGTTGTTTTATGGGCAAAACTGTGCGAGGAAGAGTGAGTGAAGGGTAGCATAACTCTACCGCTAGTCACATGTGACTCTGCCGGGCGATTTGTGAGACTTACGAAGGGAAGAAAACTTACCGAGAATGTTGCAGGAGGTGCATCTCCACCGGCAGCTACCGCATGCTCCTGAGGCTGAGGTGAAGATGGCGCTGCTTTACCCCAGTTCGATGCTCGAAGCTCCAGTAGGTTCATGCACATGTATATGACACCCCTGGGAAAATGTAAGAGAGATACAGAAAGCAGGTGGTTTACAAAATGGATAGGCTACTGGCAAAAACTGTGTTTTCTCCCAAAAAAACCTTTTTTGGCAACAAGTTTCTGAATCATTACATAGGTAGAGTGTAAAATCTGGCATGCATTGTAGCAAACAGATAGGAAATGATCAATTTAAATTTATAGCAGAATATTTGCTGGCAGAAATCTCTCAACAGCTTATAGCCAGTGCCATCATCAGAGCACTTTAGCCGGCAAAATTCCCGGGAAAAATTGTATTGGCAAGACTGGCATTCACCACTAAGCCTTGAAATGCTGATCATTTCAAGGCACATTCACCAATAACTTAAATTGAACCACTTAGTATATGTACTTGCAAATCTCCTAGCACTAATCGTTCAAGTTATTGAGAGCTCTATTGAAGAGCCCTGCACTATTTTCCAATGGCTGGTTGATTACATTAGATCATAAAGCCATTCATAACTGGTCACCAAAGACAATTCGAAGGGTTGCGTCCCACATCCGTCCCTGAGACACGAGGCCGGCATATAATGTTCGCGTACACATGAATATCTCATGGGTTTTGATCGGACTTACGGTGAGGATTAAGCGACTGTTTCACTTACTTATCAATTTGCTTCTCAGCTACAATATCTCTTATTCGTTGAAATATTGTTTCCATTCCTTTTTGCAGGTTTTCATAGTTATTTTCTCTGTCAAATTCTTCCATTGCTGATCCGATCATCTGTGAAAGTAAAGAGAGGGGAAAGAGGAGGAAGCAAAGTCTAAATTTCTGTCAAGTTTTGAATTAAAGGAAACAATTGTCTGGTCAGAAGTCTCATGCAGTTTATCGATTTAATTTTTTTTTTTTTTCCCGCCAAACACCAATGTTGTCATTCCGTTGCTGATTTCAGAGTGGTCTTACTGGTGGTCTCACCTGTGGTCTTACTGGAGGTCTTACTGTCCTCACAGAAATGACCATAGAATCTTGTAATTGCTTGGATTTTTATTTCAAGATATTCAGTTCAATGATTTCTTTCATGATATCATGGTGACCCAGACAGTCATGTACAGGTTAAATTTGTAAAATACACATTCTCTCAAAATTGCTATAGATGATAACGTTAAAAATTCCATCAGGTTTTTCATTTTTATCCCCTAAACAATGTGTGTCTCCTCTTCAATATTTACATGCATCCCAACCATGCAGTGAACATTCCAGTTTGGATTACTTTCATCCCGGTACGAATCTGTGTAGTTATTATCAAAGTTACGTGGAACTCACCTTCAAGAGTTTTGCGAGGATCTTGATATTATCGTTGGATGGCGATACCAGCAGCGCCTCCATTATTTCTTGTAATGCCAACCTATATGCTTTAACTTTACTGGGCTTATCATCCACAGTGATCTGTATAGACGATGAAGAAAGTGGAACGCAGTCTGTGGTTACAGTTTATTGCTTTACAGATTACAGATAGCAGAGTGCGATCCAAGAGTAGTTTACGTTTTTTGTCAACAACAAAATATGGTGAAAATTGTTTAAAATTTATGCCCAATATTGTAGTCAAGGCTCTATATTTAACTTATTTAAAAAAACGAAAAAACAAGGAGAAAAGTCACGCTGGGGGCATGAAATCTGATTGATGATGTTTAAGTATGAAGGATGGATGTTTAGATTTTGCCCCTTAATTTGGGTTTTATAAGTGTTTTTTGACAGAATGAGTTGCATTCTTCTTGCACATATATATATCTCTCATGTAGAGGGATAGAACTAAAAGGTATGACCCTGGCAGCTGGGTCAACCTGCTGCACTTCACAGGATCTTTAAGTAGTACATATTATTTTTGGCCCTTTTAAAATTTAAATCAAATAATTTTTTACAAAACCACTGAATGTAGCCTACAACAGTATCAACCCCAAACAGATCAGTGATTGAGAACAGTTAGTTAATTATGACTGAATTTGTCGGCCATGATGATTTTAGTGGAGCGGAGGGGCAAGTATGACAAAATTATGGAAAAAAAAAGGAAGGAAATAAAAATTAAATAAAAAAAATGAATGACAAATCATACTACTAACTTCCATCATAAGAAATAATTCTGCCAGAAAGAAGGCTGTTCCGTGCACCCTGCTGGCTGTTTCTGGGTACTGTAGCAGCCTCACTCTATCCACAACTATGGCCTTCGCTCTGTCAAAAAAAGGAGACGCAATGTTTGCTCTTGTCATCATCGATGTTCTGTCCCCTCTGAGAGAGGTAGCATGGACACTTCTAATTCCGGACACCTAAGCCTTAAAACACCCCAAAACTATATCTTCTGGTATAAATCACCTGAAAATATACTTGATATGGTGGGAGAAGTGTGTTATATTACGATACACGGCCAAACTTTCTTTCCTGCAAACTGTTTTCACGTTGTATTCCAAGAAGATTCTTGTGATTGTGGAACTGGTATTTCTTTGCTAGAGTATTGCTAATTTTCGGACACACAGTCCCACAGTGTGGCGCTGGTGATAAAATTGGTGGCGCAGTTGCTCTTTCAGTAATTATAACAGACTTCATAGATCTCCGTCATTTTATTGACAAATATGTAAGTATTTACTTGCACACGGGTCATTTCGTACTTTTTGGTGAATTTTGGCTCTTCCTGTTGGTTGTCATGGTGAAATCGTGCATTTCTTAGGGGTGTCCGAAATTGGCAGTGTTCCGAAATTAGCAATACTGACTATACTTTTAATTGTACTGGAGTGTAGCTTTTGTCATTGTCACTCTGACCGATGCGGTCACTAAAGTGGTTTTGACATTTTTATACCTGAAGAAACGAGAACAAGTTGTTCGAGGCTGGGAGTGGGGGGGGGTGGGGGGGGGCGGGGGGTCAAGGCCGATGGATAACCCGGCCCTATTGTGTGTTAGATGAGTATGATTGTGAAGGGTACCTACTGTATAAAGAAAAGGTACCAGAATTTGGAGCAGAAAAAGGAAATATGATTTGAAGGATCCCAATGGTACCTGAGGAATGATACTATTTTGCAAATCTTTGTGATTATGTGCTCAAATTGGAGAATCTTTGAAATCGTTGAATTTTTCACCTAAATTATCTGGACATTTTCCCTAAAAACTGCGTAAATCTTTCGGACTCTCACTCCCTTTGGAGATTTTTAGAGAGAATTTCAGATGCATGGTTACCCTACATTTCGTGTTCACACATGATTGGAATACGGCTTTTCGCTGAGAAATCACTGGAGTCACCACCACTTGATACTCCTTTGTCAAATAAAAAGTCCACATTGGTCCCACATGCTTGAAGGAAAGACCGATCTCTAACTCTACGATCGCTTTCAGTTCTATCTGTGTAATAAACAGCCGTGACGACGTACTATTTCGCCGATATAAATGATAAATCTAGTCAAATTACTTTAAACCAAGAAACTGACTGGGAGTAAGTTTACAAAAGACAAGTGCAGTGAGGTTGTTTACTGGTTGATCAAGGACAAGGAAAGGTTGACCCACATTTCCTTTTTCATTTTTAACTTTTATGTCTGAAGAAGAGGATATTTCATTTTCAAACATAGATGAAAACATTTTTTTTTCCTACTTACTTTTTATTAATAATTTTACTGAATGGCTGTATTGTAGAGGGTAGCGATATTTTTTTCACCAGATATTCACACATCTTTGCACCCGTGTTGGTGAAGTTTGGTTCCAAAATGGACTGCAAGAAGAGAACACACAAATAAAAAAAAGGAATGGCAAACATTAAACTAACAAGAAAAAGAAACCCTTGTAATAGTGACAAGACGCTTTTTCTAGCAGTGCCATGTGTGCTCAGATCAATGTTAAAGAAACTTTGTCAAACAAAATTACTCCATGATCAGATGACACAAACCATGTTGGCAAATTGACATTTCAACTGGTGGTGACTTGCTTAAATGGTTCTTCCACTTAGATATCCAGACACCCAATCTGAGAACAAAATGCTGCGTTTTTATTGTACAACATGGAGGTCTGTAATGTTTCAAAAGCTTGAGCAATAATGTTCAGGTTGTATAACTGTGCAGGCGGTGATATAATAAAGTCACTTGTCTTTGAATGACTCAGGCAAGAATGTTTTAAACTGTACACTACCCATATCATAACCAAATTATAATGATTACTCAATTATAGCATCGATTTAT
>KN892703.1:4967-31994 GCA_000934455.1 Apostichopus parvimensis
CCCCCCCGTGGCTACGCCACTGTCGTATATTGTAGAGGTACTTTCAGATATTACTGATAACTAGATTTGGTTTTCTTACCCAAATTAATTCACTTAAAACCCTATCTGCGTAATGGTGATGGCAAAAGAAGGACTATTATCGTGCCCTGTTCATGAAGCAGCCACATATACCCCTGGGAGGGGGGGGATGGGGTGGCAGACATCATTAGAAACTAGTGTACAGTGCATACATCAACTAAACATGTATGTGCGGTCAGTAGCGGAGCGTCCATACAGTCAGGGGGGGGCGGATGCCCTCCCTGACGGACTCAAATGGACTGCTGGCGCCCTTTTCAGCTTTTTACCACTTTTTACTTATTTGCGATTATTGACTTTTTTGTTGCGCTCTCATCTACCTATTGACATTTGTCACATTTTGTTGGTGTAATTTTCTGACAAAATGGCGATAACACCTATTTATTCTTCGTTTATCTGCAAATTAGCAAGGCCCGGAAAGGGTCATTTCCGGCGATCTAGAGTGTATCTTTACTCAAAAAATTTCTGTACGCTCCGCGCCAACCAATGGTGGCGCTCCGCTTAGATAGTGTCGAAAGCATCCCTACAGACTATTCTCGCCCCCCCTGACCAATACCCCTAGCTCCGCCACTGTGTGCGGTACAACATAAACAGTCAAAACTTCTTAAACATTGTTTCAAAAGTAAGCAAAACTAAACCACCATTTTCAATCTAAGCACGTCCCTCCATTTGACCAAAGTTCCCCAAAGTGGAGGGATCTCCCCTCCCATTAGACCAGTTCCCTACAACACACCCTCCCCTCCCAAGTGCAAATAAAGGGTACCCTTAGCTCTGTTGGTCCCAATTTCAAAACGATAAGTAACAACTTCTGTTTACTAAGGTGGATCCATGTTAGGTTTATCAAACCAAATCACAAAATGTGCTTGTTTCTTAGTTTTAGCTGTGTACACACAAAGATTTTCCAGAGACTATGTTTCAAATATGTTATAAATAATATCATACCAGAACAGATTTTTTAGCAAGAGAGCACATGAGGTTTGGATGGCGACCATCTTGTGCTGGCACTTTTCTCATTCTTGTTGACAGTTTAAATTGTTTCTTGTTTCTGTTCTTGTTAGGTATTACTACTCTGGTGAAGAACAACCCACAGATATCAACACTACATATAAACCCAAGTCATAAGATGACAGAAGAGGTTCTGCCTGTCGTCGCTGAATGTCTACAGGATCAACTGGTGAGTGTAACTGTTTGTAGGTTAGGGACTATCAAGGTAGGGATCAACTTTGTGGATCGCAAAATTAATCATCAACAGTTGTGTTGATAGAAATTATCTACGGTTGTAGACAGAACTTCAGTCATTTGTGTGGATAGTGACTATCATGGTAGAGAACACAGTTGTGGATAGTGAATTTAGAAATCACCAGTTGTGTGGATAGTGACTATCATGGTAGAGAACTTGGTTTGTGGATAGTGCATTATTGATCACCAGTTGTTTTGATAGGGACTATCTTGGTAGAGAACACAGTTGGTAGATACTGAATTTAGTAATCACCAGTTGTGTGGATAGTCACGATTATGGTAGAGAACACAGTTGTTGGATAGGGAATTTAGTAACTCACCAGTTTTGTGGATAGTGACTATCATGGTAGAGGACACACAGTAGTTGTGGATATAGAAGTTAGTAACCACCAGTTGTGTGGATAGTGACTATAAAGGCATGATTTCTTCTGTGATTATAAAGCTAGGGCAAACTGAAAGATGGGCACCGTCATGCGTCGTTTATATAATATTGGATAGAATGGTATGGATTCAAGTGATTTTGAACAATAAACAATGAAAGGACAAGGTAATCAATTAAGTGAACTGCATTTTGTTTAATTTTGTTGTTGTTTGTAAATGCAGTGTATGGAATGCAACTATTTCCCCATGAAGCTGAACCCATAACTCTTTCTTCACAGAATGGCTTCAAACTCTGCAGTGGTTATCCGTCATATCCGTCGACCAATCACTGTTTGCTTTTCATTTTCTTTCTCTACAGGTCGACTTGAACATCTGTGGGCTGTACACCGTTTCGGATGAAGTTCTGCTTTCGTTAGGAAAGTACTGCCCTAACATCAAGAGGTCAGTAGTATGGAAATTTTTTCTCTAAATTCTTTGTAAACATCCCCAAGGGAGAGGGTAGGCATGTGTCCCCCAGGAATGACGGTAGGGTCACTAATCACATCCATAATTCCTGTTACTCTTTCTTTATCTTTTACAGGCTGAATGTAGACGGCTTGGTCAGGATCACCAGTGACAGTCTTTCTCAGGTAAAACATCAAATCTCTTCTTCAAGTTACCTAATAAAATAGCTGAATCAGCTTTTGCGTAGGGCTGTCCAGGGAATAGGTAATCTGCTATTTGCATAGCAAAGAGGAATTTGGCAATTGTTTATGCATATTGAGAGGTGTATAGCAGCTTTTATAAGCAAATAGCAAAGTCTACTCGGGCATTGTTTCTAAAACAGAATCTTAACAGTTGTTCACCGTTTCATGAATTGGTGAACAACTTAAAGGTTCTGTGTACAAACATTTGCCTGACTTTTTTAATGCACAAAATGCCAGCAGAAAATAATGACCTGCTCTTCCAAACACCGTTCACCTAATAATAGCTGTGTCTCTTTCTCTGTTGCTACCTATCATAGCTTTATAAGGTCCTGGAATCTCTCAACTTCTTGGATCTGTCCTTCTGCTATAAAACGAGGGAGCCACCCGGAAACACGATGTTAGAAGAAGTCCCCATTAAAATGTCTTCCTTGTCGCTCGGAGGACTGCAAGTCGAGGGCGATAGGCTACCTCAGATATTAGGACGGTTGCCGATGCTGACCGACTTGAGGTTGACGGGAGTGAATACCATAACTGCAGACGTGGCCGACAAAGTAAGCCTAGTTTTTCTGATCTCCCACGATAAAAAATATCGATATGAACTTCTGAGTAGGTTTTTTCAGATAGGTTGGAATGGACAGTCTTCAGATTTGAAAACATCACATCTTCGACAAATAGTGTTTCTTTCTTTAAGTAGAACATGAGGGAAAAAAGGCCCGGGCCTGATGATGTCTTGTAACCATAACGATGCCCACTGTGCCAGTGAAAGAAATTTTGGAGTGAAGTTGTTGATAAGCTAGTTCAGAGATATTAACTGCACATATATTGTTCCTGTCTTTGACCTATCGGTACAGGTCAATCGGTAACCATTCACTTCACAATATGTCAAGTATGGAAAGTCAAGGAGGGGACAAGTTGTTTCTATTTTCTACGCAAAAACATAAAAGATTTTGACAAAAAAGAAACTTTGAGTAGCCAGTCTTTCACAGTCGAATATCATCTATTAATAGTTCTTCATAAATTTCCAATTCTGAGTCATCCCAGTGATACTATGTGAAGCGTCGGCTGATAATTACTCTTGATGTATCCAATCCATGATAGATTCTATGTGTTCCCTAACACCTTAGTGTACATACATCACTGTATAGCAAACTTTGACTAGCCAGTATTTCACAGTCTAATATCATCTATTGATAGTTTCCTCATAAATTTCCAATTCTGAGTCATGCGATAGTATGTGAAGTATAGGCTGATGATTACTTAGTGTGCATACATCAGTGTATAGAGTGTAGGATCGCACAAATGCCTGAATGATTGACCTGTTGCTGTGCTATAATCCTCAATGATGTAAAGTTCTCCAAACTAGCTTATTGAAGTTTTGTATGTGATTATGAAAAGTGATAATGTCCAAATTGTAAAATTGAAGAATGATTCAAACAGTGATTTTATTGCATTTATCAAAAGTTTTACAAAGATAGCGATCAAATCATTAAGATTAAACAATTACCAAGCACATAGAATTTGTCTTTCCATTATGTTTATTTTGATTTGAAAGGAAACAGAAGTTTAATTGAATAGAACTATTCAATTGATTAAATAAATCCCTTTTAAATCGGATTTTTTTTTTTGTTTCAATTTTTTATTCGATTTCTGTAGTACATTATGATTTTACCATATTTCGCCTTTTTTATCGCACAGATGTTGAAGGAAATTGGTCACAACCTAATTAATTTAAACTTTGGAGGCTGCCATTTACAATTTGACGACGAGTGTCTTAAACCGGTCGTAAAGTACTGCCACAACTTAGAATGTTTAAGCCTGGACCTCTGCACCAGGGTCCGTGGCGAACCCTTGATAGATTTATTGGAAGATGACAAACGAGCCAAGAAAATGAAAGTGTTTAGCTTCAGTGCATGTAAAGATGTAAGTTCAACTTTAGAATTACATTTTCCATCTTTCCTATTTATTAATTTATTTATACCTTTATTGTTTTTGGTGGGAGGGGGTTGGTTCATTAAGTTTGCTGTAATTTCTTAAGTGATTAATTAAGTCATGCCCAAGTTATGACAAAGGTGTGGAATATATTTTTAAAGTCTGTTAAATTTGCTAATAAATGTAAAATCTGGCAATATCAGTGTAGGCAATAATTGGATCAGAAATGTTAGGTTTCTCTACAATGTAAAAAGTGTTTGTCCTAAAGGGGGGAAATATATTAATAAAAGTAGTACTCTTACAAGAATAAAGTGCAGCTAGTTAAAGCCTTATTTTTAAAAATTTAGAAGGGGGTTGGTAAGAAGGACATTTTGGACTCTTGGCATACGGCTCTCGGCTTTGGTTCTTGTTTTTTTTTAAAAAAATTTTAGGGTTCTTAGTTTATAAGTATTGAAAAGCTTATCAAAATTGTTGAAAGCAAAATGATATATAATTGTAATCTAAATATTTTGAAAACAGATGAGATCGCAATAACTGCTATACCAGTGGCTCCTACAGCCAAACCACTCAATTCTGCAGCTGTAATATAATCTCCATTAATGCAATGAAGCTGCATTTTTATATCTGTTGTATAATCATTTGTCTCACTATCAAGTTCCTTTCTCAACTTCTTTGATTTCATGCAATCTAAGTAAAGATTCCTTTTCAACTCTTGGGAGAGACAAGAGATGTGTCTTAATATATACACTGTCGGTGATCATGCACTGACGAAAGAGCTAGTTATGCTCCAACGCTTTTCAAAATCCAAACATTGGCTGTTTTACTTTTCAATCACTCACTAAAAATATCATGTTTTGTATCTCACTCGAGGGCCAGTCTTCCTCTAAATGCAGCATGGTTGTTGTTTGTCCATTATTCCTATTCTGAACATAACTATATATCAATTTTTAAGCATCCTAGTTTTTTCCTGTTTTGTAAGTTATTTGGTTTTTAGCCACAAGGAAAATAAGTAGCATGGACAACAATCCATAAAAAAGTGGAATATGCCATCATTGTGTTTCTTTAACGGGACAGAAACGATATGTTTTACTGGAGGCTCCGCAATCTACGTGATCACACTAAGTCAACTTTTGTTTCCTTTTGATGATACCAAAACTGATAGTGTGATTTTTCCATACTAGCTAACATCCTTTAACCAGTTCTATACTTATGCAAAACTCTGCACGGTCAAAACCCTCCTCGTGGAGAAGGTACGCACGTATGTATGATTCTCGTAAAACCTCTCAGCTCTGGAAAGTTTTAATTTTGATTTCTCTGTTCTTTTCCTATCCGGTAGTTTTGCTACGATATTCTCTGTATGCTGGCCCTGAGATGCGTTAACCTAGAGGAGCTGTATCTCAGTCAAGTCAAGTGTATGGGTGATGATGTCCTCATGACCATCGCCAACAATCTCCCTCTCCTCAAATATCTGTCTCTCAAGAGCTGCACCAAAGGTACAGATCCTGTAAGTAGATTTGTGGAATGTGGCAAAGGGATGTTATTATACATTTGTACAATTGTTTTGTATTCTGACCAAGGACTTGACCAAAGGAATTCCAAGTTCTCAGACGTCATTGTCATTAAGGGTTATTGTTAAGCTTATAGAACATGGATTTGAATAATGGAAAAAAAAACAATGGGGTCATGGATTTGAACAATGGAAAAAAAATAATGGGGTCCTCAGTTTGAATGTATAACACACCTGTGTGTGTGTAATTGTGTGTTTGCAGCTGTGTTTGTGTAAAATTTAACAATATGCAGCTCTGTGTGTGTAACAACTGTAGTATGCACTGTTACATGTGTGTGGACTATGAATGGCTATATTACTCTTCAATATAAATTGTGGAATTAATAAGAAAGAGATGTTTTTACACACATGTCTGTAGAGCTATGCAGGGGAAATTTTATTGGTAGTAACCTGTAGTATGAGACGACCAAATTTCTGTTTCGTTCAACCAAATTCAGCTGAGGAGGGTGTACAGGCGGACGCCTAGTTGTTAACATCGGATTACATTGTAACTAAATACCACCCAAATAGGTAAAATAATACATTGGTATCACTCCCAAAGCTGGTGTTCTCTTCACCAAACCTACACATACATCTCATAGTGTACATATTGCTGGATAGGCTAAACTTTATGGGGTATTTTTGGCTTGCCATGTAGCAGCGAGTAGATATGGATTAAATAGTCATTCCTTGCAAACAAATCTGCAAATGTTGAAACTGCAGGGCTGTTTTGAAAATTGTTCACGATATGATCCAAGGACCTTGTGTGAAGAGGCTGGGTGATTTGATAGGATTGTAAGCATTTTGTCTGATGGTAGAAAGCCCTCAATGTGTCTTCTCAGGGAAATATTTATCTGATATCACAAATGCAAAGCCCTATGACACATTGGGTACAACATACCTTTAGTATCTTCAGTACTTTTATGAAAAACAACATTCACTATCCTGCGAATTGCTACAAGAATGCAAAGATGAATGAAATTTTGTGCACCACAAACAGTTATGGTTTCTGCATTATTTTATGATTTTGAGCAAAACTCGTAAACAACAGAATTGCTATGCTCAATCATAAACGCTAAATTTATTATCGTTGTCTCTCGTTCTGTAGGTGACAGATAGCGGAGTCATTGAGCTCGCAAGATGCTGCCCTCTGCAGGAGCTGGTCGTGTCTGGTATCCACACCTTGACAGATAAGAGCGTCTTCGCCTTAGCTAACAGTTGTCCAGACTTGGAGTGCTTTTACGTCTCTGGTTGCAATAAAATAACTACAGCTGCTATCAATTACCTACAGGTAAGCTGAGGGTTCTCTGAGAATTCACTCCTTTTAACAAGGAAAAAGTTAGAGGGCCTGACATTTTGATCCTTCCAGGATCTTCAGAGAGAAACTAAAATGGAAACAGAGGACATAAAGTCATTACAAAGATGGTACGTTGGAATGTTGTAACATGTGTGTACAGTAGAAAAATGGGTAGTGAGGGAGACGGTCAGTGCAGGATGAAAGGGCTGTAGGATATAAACGGAACAGAGGGAGATACCAAAAGAGGAAGGTTAATAGCAATGGATGTTGAAGAGTGGGTGATCTGGTGGGGGGAAGGGGGTAGCAGTAAGGAGACAAAAGTGGGATAGTTTCTTGTCTGGTGTCTTTTATGTCTTCTAATATCTGGCTGCAGCCACAGATAAAGTCATGTGAAATCTTCATGTGCCATGAAATATTTTGTAGGTAACCATGGGTAATGACAGTGGTAGGGTTGTATACCCTCTATCATCACATACCTAGTAAAACCATAAATACTATATCTTCATAGGGTTGCATTATGGGTAAATCATTCCCAATTATGTCAGCGATACCTTCATATAGTGTCTAGGTAACCATATATAATGGTAAGCTTAGAGGGTTGCATTTCCTAGTGCTACCATCACATGGTCATTTGTGTAGGTAACCGTAGGTAACGATAAGCTTAAAGATTAGTATATTCTCGACGGCTGTCATAACTCCCTCAGGTAGTAAAACCATCAGTAACAATACATGCAGATGGTGTGTAGGTAACCGTAGGTAGTGATAAACTTAGGGGTGTTGCATGTCTTAAACAGTTGTCAAGTAACCAGAGGTAAGCACTGAAATTGGCAAACGTTGAATAAGGAAGAACGACCGGTTTGATTAAAAAAAAACTTCAAATTTTGTCTCTTGGTTATTTGTAGGATATGTGCAATGGAAGAGTCCACGTGGTCCATAATGTACCGAGCGCTGATCCAAATCTTCTCATGGCCAAGAACCTTGACACGGGAGAGTTTCTGAGGATGGACCAAGAAAGATACCAGCAGTTAAACTAAGGACAATTTCCCAGAGAGCTCTCTCTGCGAATCCAACAACGAGACTGGAGCAAATTTATAGTTTCCAAACGGAAACAAAAGTGAAACAGTATAAATAAATTCATAATCACATTTTGTACAATTTACAGATCACAATGGTTGTGATATAAACAATCAGAAAAGAAAGGTACTCTGTGCCTCTAAAAAAAGAAATGGCAAAATTGTTTGCGCATCGCTAGAAAGTTATTCTGAAAGCAAAATACTTTTTGTACGATTTTTTTCAAACATTTATACCATGCATTATGGAAGGTGATGAGGAATTTGAGGTCAAGGGTCAGCTTAGTTGACCTGTAGATAGATTTTTTTTAAACTTTTTATCATGCTTAAAATACAGTTCTTGCCTTAGACAATTTAAGTAGACATTATAAGCTGATAGCTGCATTTTGCCTCGACTCTAATACATTCTGGTTATTCTGTACATCAGCAAATGTTTAAGGCCACAACTAAGGATTTTCCATTGGGACTGGGTTACAACATTCCAAACTTCCCACATCCCTCCCCCCCCCCCCTTAGAATACCTGCAAGAGTTATAGCTTGGAATATTGACTTGAAACTATGATTGGATTGGATTATGATAACAGGAAAGTAAAACTTCTGAACAACATCTACCATGATGAGATCACAGACTACCCACTGTGGTCCACTTCTTGGAGTTAGGGTGGGATTAGTCAGTCAAGTTAAGTTACATTTAATGATGGTTTATGGACAAAATATTAAAGTTTTTTTTTTTTTTTTTAACCTTTGAGTTGTCAGTATTGTATTATTCATGAGCCTACAGAGTTGCTCATGACATGAAACCCCTCTCTCTCTCTCTCTCTACACTGTAGCTCTTAATTTATGTCTCTTGTTTGTGTTCTTTATTGTACCCAAGAGCCTCCTAGGGCATTAATTCGACCAGGGTGAACAAAACCTTTTACAACATACATTTGCATTATTAAAGTACAAATAACAGGTTGAATTTGTGGAGGTAAAATGATAGGGACGACATAGTTATGTGTAAGAAGAGAGGGAGTTACAGACTATTTCTGTACGTTGAGTAGTTTTGAACAGGTCAAATTCGACCAATTATTTTACTCTCCTTATTAGTATTATTTAAATGAATAATATATGAATATAAATATGTAGTTATATATATACATATATAAATTTATATATATATATGTAGATATATGTATACACATATATATATATCCGTTTGGTTGTTTAGCGTCTATCTTGGCGCAGAGTGCTCTATGTCCGGTGGACATATATATATATATATATATATATACATGCATATGTATACATTCATATATATATAGTTCAAAAATTAATTTCCGCAGGTAGAAAAGATCACCACTACCAGCCGGCTGTTTGTATAACTTCCAACTTTTTGTATAACTTCCAGCTTTTTGTATAACTTCCAGCATTTTGTATAACTTCCTTCACTGCATAATTATGAAGTAACCCCCCCCCCCCCCCCGTACTGTACTTTGAGAAGTAAATTAATGCCCATGTTCCCGAACTTGAATCATTCAGTATGTATAAAAACTTGACCGAATATATTGTAGGCCTCATCACATACACAGGACAGGATTGATTAAGTATCGTTATGGCATCAAATATACCACAAAAAGCCCCCATGTATTTATAAAGGATTGATTTGATAGTCTGCTAATCTTTTTCACCTGTCGCGAGTTACTGGCATTCAAGTTTAGATCGGTTCAATCGGTAGTAAAACTACGTGGGTTGATATTTTAACACAACTGTTCAGTATAGAAAACAATGGTTTGTATAGGACTCCGTAGAATTTACAAATGTCTCCAAATCTCCTCAAATGCGTTGTTTTTGTGTAAATTTCAGTTTGAAGTATAATAATAAGACCATCAGCCACTACAATGAAACAAATTTTGAGAGATACCTATTTTCGTGAAGACGAACGATAGCCCAGAAATTCAGCAACATAAAGCGTGGAAGGCCTAACTTCAAAATTAGTGTTAATTTATAACATTAGGTTCACTAAACGCCCAGTGTCATAACTTTTTGACAGGTTTCTGTCGGGCAACAGACCTCTTCGGAAATTGGAAAATCGAATTATTTTCACTTCTAGACCTTAAAATTTGTCGCAAACGATCGTAAGTTATCTTTTCGACATTCTAATGGAATGATTGCCAACGAAATTTTGGCCGAATATTTTGTGAAACTCTATTAACTGACGAATTTTGTGCTAAAAATGAACATACAAAGTAAATGTTTGGATTACTTCCATACTTTGAGAGAGAAAAAATATTTTTCTCTTGGACGATTAATTTCGAGCCAATAAATATTGACAAAACGCGGTTATCTTTAGATCGGGGGCATATCGGTATATACAGACGTAACCTTTTGCGCACTTCTTACCCGTATTTTTTAATAAAAACAAGGATTTTCGTTACAATTTTGAAAGTCACCCCATAGAAATCAGCAGTGGCCTACGGAGGCAAAAGCATGCCATCGTAACTATGCAGGTTTGGCCTACTCCTTTTCAAAGCATGAAAAAAAGTTTGATATCTAATTGTGTATCACTGACAGAACAAGCTATGAAGCTTCAATATTTTTCATATCAAGAGTTGTCTGTATCATTATGTCTTTTTATTATTGCTCATACAGATGCAATCATTTAGCAGCATCTTTTTACATTGTGTTTTAAATGTCCTCCTCCCACAGGGTGCTCATATTTTCACAGTGTTATCCTCGACGGAGTTTTTTGTGTCTTTTCTACTCGATATTCTCAATTTGTTTTGCTGCAAACATATAATATTTCTATGCCCTTGAAGATGGATTCGTATATGATTCATAAATTTTATTCTTATACTTAAGATACTTAAAAGTCCATTGAAATACCTAGTTCATTGTTTTTTAGGTGTGTGTGTGGGGGGGGGGGGTTGAAATGTTCACAAGATGTACAGAACTGTATTTATACTGATGCTAAGAATGACTTGCGAAATTATAAGCCAGTGTCTTAATTTCCTTAAATAGTCTACGGTATAGTTGATCGTCTGTACTATGCTTTTGCCTACTGTTAGGATCATTTTGCTTCCAGATGGCAGGTATAGTTCAAGGTAGTTAACTTGGTAGGTATTACTTGTTAGTTAACAGGTAACTGGTAGTTAACAGGTAGTTAAACTAACAGGTAGTTAATTTGGAATTGAGAAAAGTCCTGTCAATGAACTGATTTAGCACGAAAATACTCTACGTTATGTTCAAATATCTGGTAGCCAGTATTAAGAAAATAACTTGCAAATTTGATGCAAATGTTGTCATCCTCTTCTAGCAAATTCCTTCACTTTTACTAAGTAAGGGAGTGGTTTGGTTTTGATTTTCTGCTCTTTTCCTCCTTCCATTCTGAGTTTTGGTTTGTGAAGTGGCTCAATATACAGATAGGTTTCAGTTAACCTTGAACAATGCATAAACAGTCAATCAGGTAAATGATATCTGCGTCAGAAGTGATAATCATGTGTTGGATGATCTTAAAACACACCTCAAGTGATCCCTGGCAGTTGTCACTAGTTGAGTCTCAAGGGGGTAAACAAGCTGTCTGAAAAGTTGCCTTCTTCTGTGTAGTATATATATACTAGATGGCTTTGGTATTAAAAATATTTTAGTGTATTTAAGGGGTAGGTTGGTGGCAGAGCTGATTTGCTAACTCAAAAAAAGGTAAAAGGTAATGTCCATTTGCTCATACATATTCAACATCCATGGGTCTATATTTCACATAAAAGGAAGACTGTTCTTTCTGGATTTTAAACCCTTTTTGGCCATAAAACTTATGTACTGTAAAAACGTTAACAGTGACTGAATAGGTTGAGGTCCAAGAGTGAGGTAGTACACTTTTTGTGGTCTAGGGAGTTTGAAATGTCTGATCATTTCTGGTTCTCACTTAATTTCTTGAACAAATGTTAACTCACTAGACTCTACATCAGTAAGATAGCCAAGTGGGATTTTGTGCAAATTATATGGCAAGGAATCACTATTCTTTGCCCCCTGTCTAGAGAATGCTAAAACTCCTCTCTTTGGGTGGTTTGATATAGATGCAATATTTTGTTGGCACTAAGTGGACATATTGTGGTTATTTTTTACTTGTAAGCTGCAAAACAAGGTGTGAAAAATCGGCGGCAAGTTTTTTTTTTTACTTGTGCTTTCACTGGAAGAATAAAAAGAAGAGCATGAGTTGAAATTGAACCAGAAACCTTGTGATGCCTATTTTTTTTATCTACCACTAGACCATAAGGTGAGGTGCTACAGTGAGATGCATTTCAAATATTTAAAGATCGAGTTGTGGGGACTTAGATATTTTGTAAAATATTTTCTCCTCCACTGAATCTTGTCAGGAATAGGGGAGACTTCTCCACTGAACCTTGTCAGGGAGAGGGGTGGTGGCCAACTCGCTTCGCCCTCTTGGGAACCTTGTCGGGGGGTGGGGTGGCAGCCAATTCGGGTGCTGCTTGGGAGCCTTTTCAGATAGAGGGAGGCTGCGCAACTCGCATGCCGCTTGGGAACCTTGTCTGGGGGAGGGGTGCCGGCGAACTCCTTTTACAGAATTCACTCACTCACTCACCCAGGGCTTGAACCGAGCTGCTCAGAATCATCACAGACGGAGCTACCCATTACACCATTTTGGTTCCCAACGAAATAAACTTCGTTTCTTCCCTTTATACTTCCGCCTGCTCCAAAGAACAGAAAAGTAAAAGGGCTCTGGTGGCCGGGTCTTGAACTCATGACAGTGTGTTTGTCTGTCTCTCTCAGTCCAGAGCACTAACCACTGCGCCACAGCAACTGTTGAGAAATAATGCTCGTTTCTAATATTTCAACTTCCGAATGGAAGGAGGAAATCGCAAAAGATCAAAATGCGTCGAGCGCCCTCTCTCGACGCTTCTTTTGCTCAGTTTTCAACTTCAGAGGAACAATAGAAGCCCGAAAAACTTTTAGGGACAACAAAAGATTTGAAAACCTTTGTTCGTCGTAAAAGTTTTTCGGTTTCCTATTGTTCCTCTGAAGTTGAAAACTGAGCAAAAGAAGTGTCGAGAGAGGGCGCTCGACGCATATTGCCAGTGATATGTGATTTCAAAGCAGTCAAATCAAACCTTTGTTTTCCGGTTTTGTTTTGTTACTCGGAAGTTGTATGCTAAGCGACAGAAATGTTTTAATCGTAATTTTTCTTCAAGACAAGGATTTTGTCTGACTCTCTCTATTCCAGAGCTCTGACCACTCTGTAACTGTTGAGAATTATGCTTGTTTCTAACCTTTAAAGCTCAGAATGGAAGGAGGAAAAAGAGCAGAAAATGAAAAAGCTGTCTCTGGCAGGGACTTGAACTCAAGACAAGGGTTTAGTCTGACTCTCTCTATTCCAGAGCTCAGACCACTCTGTAATTGTTGAGAATTATGCTTGTTTCTATTATTTAAAGCTCAGAATGGAAGGAGGAAAAAGAGCAGAAAATCAAAATGCCGTATCTGGCAGGGGTTCGAACTCTAGACACCTTAAAGATCAAGACTCAGAAACCGTATGACCAAAGACTGTTGCGTCATATATCAAGAGTCCCTTCGAATGGGAAGAGATACAATAAATGTTTATAGGGTTCACCAAACAAATTGATGAGGGACGGCTTTTATGGGTACTTTGGAAGACCCCAGGGATTCCATTCTAATTTTCTTTCTGGCAACACTTTCATTATTGAGCTGTGATGCCAGAACTGTATTGATGGAAAGTGCTAAGAAGTCTGAAATAGTACCAACACCAATGTGTGAGAGAAGAAAAGAGCAGTTTTACAAAGAAAATTTTTACAAGTCTTTTTGCTTACTTTTTTTTTTTTATTCAATATTCTCTTATTATGACAAAAAGACATATCAATGTTGATTTGATAATTAACTTTTTCTTGTAGCAACAACAAGCTGTAAGGAAAGGAGTTAGTCCCAAAACTTTTATACGTGTTAATTTAAAAAAACGAGACGACTTGCAATCTTATAAACATTTCACCTCTCATGGGACTGCTGAAATTACGCTACCATTTTCATAAGTGTGTATTTCGGCCACCGAAATAATACACTTATATTTTTTTTATCAATACCAATTAGTATTAAGTTTCTTAAATAGAGGCATACTGCAGTGTATAGTATAAAACCAGGTCAGGACTTCAGATACACCATTTTGGCTTATGAAGTTACGCATTGTAGTAACGTTAACAAGTTATGTAAACTCCAGTCAAAATAGAACTGGAGTGGACAAGTTCATATTATGACAACAGTGATAATTAATTCCTACCATCTATGGACGTATGAAAACTTAAAATGAAAAATATGAATTGAATATTGTTAACTTGTCCTTAATTCACCCACAGGTATTTCAATAGCCTAAGAAAAACCAATTGATCTTAAAGTTCAGTTATCTTTTCCTGGACTTGAAATGCTCTCTTTTTTTTTTTAAACAATACACAGTGTATTCAATAACCCCAACATTTTTTATTTTAAATACAAGGCTACTGTCTGCTTGGGGGTTAAAGTCAGATTAATAAAGATTTGAGGCTTCAAACAACCTTTTTTACTGTCAGGTGACTGCAACTTGTAAGTTAACTCCCATAGGAACTTTAAGCAGCAATGAAAAGTGATGCTTTAGTGTGTTATTATTATTTTATTTTATGTCCTTATTGGTTATAATCCAGTTTTGTCTAGTAGATCGAGCTTGACAGACAGAGGTTATTAAATAACCAGTAATTGATAACCATTGATATAATTTGACTACTGATTAGCCTCATTATTAATGAATGGGTTCCTTTGTTAGTGAAGGCAACCAAATATGTTCAATATAACCATTCAGTAATTATTGATAATAGACCCAACACATGTTCTTAAGTACAAGAGGGCATTAACAAGGAAATCATGTGTGTGTGGGTGGGGAGTGGGGGGGTGGAAAGAAAAGAAGTTGACATTGCAAAGTCAACGGCTCAAGGCATTTAGGTTTTCTTTGATATGATCCCAGTTAATTCTGAAACCAACAGATTGAACAGTTCAGAGGAAAGCATGCCTCTATCGTAAACCATCACTTCCTGATTAATAACATTTCACTTTCATCTGTGCTGTGTCATCATGTTCCTAAAGCACTTCAGAACACATCTGTATACTAGAATTTAAGGAAATTGCAAACATTTGGGAGGGGGGGGGAGGGTTGGAGGAGCTTATATTTCAATATAAAACTAAGTGAGTGCTTGTGGTCTGTTATTAGTCTGCAAGGCAGGGATGATGACATAGAAAGGAGAAAAGATAATACAAATTGGTCGTCCCCCGTGATGGCATTTAACACATACCAAAAAAAGGATGAAATCTTCAGGGTTTTTTTTGGGGGGGGGGTGATAAGGGGGGTTAATAATGACTTGTAAATCTTTGCAACAGCCTAGTAAAGCCACTTGTTACATCCCCTGTCTTATAATTAATAGCAAAAGTTATCAAGCATATATAGCAGAATATATCAAATTCATAATGGTCAAGCTTCATTCCAAATGGTACAGACGCCAAATTTTATGAGAAATATTATCTATGTTCGGAGCATGCTTTAGACAAAGGCTAGGTAAACTACGGTTAACAAATTAATTCACACAGGTTATTTGACAGCACCCTTACCCCTCCCCCACGTGGGGGTTAATACTGATCAGTTTCCTCAGAGGTCAGTAATGTCACATTATTGTCAACTAATTAGAGTCAGTAAATAAAGAGTGATCCATTTGTTTCATGTCAGCTCTCAAAACCGAGTAAGAATTCTAGCAAAGTGTAGACATAAATGGTTTAATGGACCTTCGGCCTTATGACCCACATGGGTTATCACCAATACAAGGACCAGAAAGCCACAAAATATGTGATTTAGAGACAAACTGATAACTGCCGCAGTCCTCCTGCGATATTAGACCACACTTTCTATGGGCGGATCAAAAATAATTCCCCACGTGTAAACAAGCTACATTAAAGACACCAAGATTTTATAAAAGTGAAATTTTGTGTTTGTTTCCCCTGCTATAATAGTTAAGAATGGCAAAAGTTATACGATAGGATAAAAACAGTGTAACCTCAATTTATGGTCTCAAAACAGCAACGTAATTTACAGAAGAGGAGGTATGACCTAAGCCCCATCAGATGTCCCCCGCCCCATCAGATGTTCCCCTCCCAACACACATTATACTTCATTCTCCATTCCCCCTCCTCCCCTAACACACACCCAATCCGTAGGTGCAAAGGTCATTGCATCGAGGGAAGGGTAGATACAAAGAGGTGATCGCTTTAGTTGTTGTTATTTTATCATACTGCTGGGCAGTCATGGAGAAGAAGGGAACTAGGAAACATTCTCTTCTACAGACAGGGGTACCTTGGATTCAATGTCGGGTCGACTGCAGGTCACCCGTGTCAATAAAGACATCTTAACAAATTAGGGAGGAGAGGGGGGGGGGGGAACAAAGCACTGTGCATAAGAGAATAATGGGCATTATAATACGATGGTTATTGAAAAATTTTCTTGCCTCCCATATCCGCCACCCTTCACCCCCACCCCAACCCCTTGTAACGTACCACTGGAGCAATACAACACTTGATGTATAACGCAATAGGATCTCTTCAGTTTGCTGATTTTTTTTCCTGTTCGAACAAGTTGAAATAACCTTCAGTTTAAATGCCATAGGACTAGATGTCTTCTCAGAGATTGGAGGGCAGTCGGTCTTCATTGACACGGCGCTATCGATTATAATTAAAAACATTTCTCGGGATTTAAAAGACAGTAAGGGGTGAGGGATCCCCGTTGACCCCCCTCCCCCCCCCAATCAAATATGACTAATTACAAGAATAATAATAACCTAACAGACACGATGCAAGGATGTATATATAATCACCTTTAGAGTCAAGAATACAAATAAATATGGTTCCTCTTTAACAAAGTAGCTTTTTTCCAACAGGTCAATAATTTGACTAAATCTATTCAGTATTACCCAAGACAAGATTGTAATTTATCAGACTAAAGACCCCCTCCAAGTTTTTTTTTTCTTTTTTTATGAAGCCAAGGGAAGATTAACGACCTAGTGATTAATCTATTCCATTCGTTTTCTCAACCTTTGCGTCGACTGGCCAATACATTTAATCACATGTAAAAAAGAAAAAATTTGGAAACTTTCAAAATGAGTGACTTTGTAAATGCATTACTAGATACTTGACCAATTGAGCCATGTGAACTACATTGGATACACAATTTTAGAGATTGAATAGCGAGAGCGTGCGAAATTGCTTAAAAAACCAACTACGAAAAGCTGCATGAGTATTATATCTTTGACAGTGGGTAGGAAGCTGAGGTAGCTACACAGACTTTCTAGTTTCAGAAAAAAAGTCAGCACCTAGGTAAGTTTCATTTGCTTAAAGTCTTGTCTCAGTACACAATAATTTCACCACTCCTAGTTCACAATTACTCACCACTCCTAGTCCACAATAATTCACCACTCCTAGTCCACAATAATTCACCACTCCTAGTCCACAATAATTCACCACTCCTAGTCCATGATGACCAACCACTCCTAGTCCACAATTACTCACCACTCTAGTCCACATACCATCCAGTTTCAGCCTTCTCTTAACCAAGTAAACAAACCATCTGTACTGTACTAACCCAATGAAGTACCTCTTTCTAAGCAAGGTGTCGTTATAAAATTATTCACCGTACAGATAGCAATCACAATGTCCGTCTGGGATCCTGTGTGCCAATTAAGCTACACACACATACACGTAGGCCCTAAGGTAATAAAAACATGTCAATGTGTGATTTACGTTAATCTTCCAGATAATAATATAAAACTGCCTTTTCTCCCTTCTGTGTTGTGTTGTGATGTGATAACAATTTCCCACCTGTTGTTACATAACGTAGCATAGTACTCAATATATCTTATGTGTAAGTCTTTGTGTATTGGCAAACATGTTGCTATGACAACAAGTTTCCTAACAAATTTTTAGCTGATAGTTTGCATACCACAGATGAAATTTAAAAAAAAATGTGATTTTTCTTTTGTTACATATTGACTGCAAGTTTTCACTTGAGGAGAAATTGGCTTATAGAGAGGTATATGAAATGAGTTTATATCTATGCAGACTTCAAAGCTCGGCTTTCCTATCCTACCAGCATTCTGTCGGGTTGAGTCAGTCACATGATGCATCGTTTCATTCTACTACAAATGTTCTAACCCATTGACAAATACAACTTCCTTACTACAACATTTCCCGTGGTCGCCAATATAATAATCATGTACCGTCAGCATGCTACCAAGTTTTTACAGAGTCGGTGGTGTCAATAATGTCTAGTTAGGTTTAATGATTTATTTTAGTTTATTTTAGTTTTAATGATATCTGCAAGCACTAATGTCAACAGAACCCAATGCATATCTAGGTAATAGGTTAAAGCAGATATATAATGCAAGATCTAGTGCCCTATAAGCAAAAAGGCATCTATAGGGGGCGGGAGGGGGGGAGGTAATCAATATTAGATAATTAAGAGTACATGTCATGAATATTTATGTTTTTGTTACTTTCGATGAGAGCATTAATAGTCCTCAGTAGTTCACATTCCTTGTGTCCATAACTCTGGCTTACATTAGAAATGCATGAGATTACCCCCTTTCTCAATTGCACTTCAAAAAAGAAAAGAAAAAAAGGGGGCAACATAATATTGCAAAATGAAGGAGGGTCCATAAACATTCAACAACTTTTCTTACCTATTGAGTTTATCATTCTCCCACAGATATCACTTCACTATGTACATTCATAGAAATGTCACAAAAGACATATATGCTGCTGGGATGCACACACTAACAGAAGATGGACAGACAGACAGACAGACTACACCATGAGAAGGTCAAAGGTTAAATTTCACACCACACTCTCTCTCTCTCTACCTCTTCAACCTGTGCTATGCAAATTCTTCTCTGTCTCTCAAATTTAAAGATTCTAATCTCAAAACTGTATCAGCCATTTCGACCGGCCTCTCTTCCGTTTCTTCGCCCATCACGGCGGCGTCCTCTATTGACGGCGCCTCCGACTCTGTATCTGATTCGTTCAGCGTCGATAGTATCAAATCTTGCACAAAGAAGCTGCGATTGGCGTTTTCAACTTCTGCGGATTGTAGTTCTGTTTCTGAAAATGACGGCTCATGTATCCTGCAATGATAAGTAAGTCAGTGCAATCGTTTAATGTAAATTTCATGTTCCGAGTGAATCGACTGACGAGAATACCGCAAAAGTTTCCTAACACCTTTACATTCAGGATGGTTAATAAATCTGAATCAAAATTATGAAATGTGGGAGACTTGCTTTCAGTTGTGATCGATATACTGTGATGCCAATACTTTCTGACTTTAATAGTATGTCCTGTTAGTGAAGTGAGTTACAGTGCCCCCCCCCCCCCCCCCCATTTCATAAAGAATGCAACACTTGTAAAAGTTATTTTTGGAATTCATAAAAAAAAGAGAATAATATCATACACAAAGTATTAGCGACAAATTGAATTAACTTCACACCAGCCATCAGTCTAGTTTTAGTGTGTCAGTCAGGATTATGGCAGTCAGGATTATGGCAGAAAAATACAATTTTAAGTTTGTGCACACCTCAATCCATGGGCACTTTTTCTAGAGAAGCAGATAATCCACACTACTTGTGATAAACATGGTACCAGCCTTATCCCTTTTTCCCCCATCCCCCCAAACCCCGCCACCCCAAACCTCCCCCCACAAACCTCCCCTCCCAAACTCTTCATTTTTCAGGGTATTGATGACTCACCTAGCTAGTAAGAACTGTGATTCTCTTTGACTTGAAGAGGATGCTGAAAGTGATGATTCTACGACAGCGCTATATGATAGTGATGACCCTTGACCTGGGTTCATATTTCCGGTTAGGTTGCCTTGCCTTCTAGGGGCAGGTACTGCTAGCCTCTCCACTAGATTCCTTGTGCTACCCTGGAGAGTAAATTAAAAATGATAATCAGTATCAAGCTTCGTTTTCACAAAGTTCCTCCGACTAGGCGACCTTCTATGCATTTCCAGCAGACTGTAATCCTTTTTTCCCTGTACACAGTAAAGACTGTCATGGGATATATCACAGTTATACTACAGGAAAACCACTAAGATTAGGTCAAGCAGACATTTCCTTCTTTTTCCTCCTCTGCCAACCCCTCACACACACTTCCCATCTCCCTCTTTTTGAGCTGTTGTTACCAGCAATAACTTTTAACAAAAATTCTGAACCCACACAAATAAAACCACCACATCTGTCTTTGAATCATATGAAAACTGTGATGAGCAAAGTAAAACCTTTAATATACAAACATGGACAGAACAGCATGATGTCAACAACCTAGGTTAACACCAGCTGGTAATATCATTTACTGGAAGAATGATTAACATCCTCCTAACCAATGGCAGGAGGAGGATACCTTCCTGACAGCAGTTCTACCTGCTGCATTTCGACCCTGTATAACCCCTTTCAGTTCTACTAACAAAATATGTCCACAAGGTTTAGAAACGTATATATAAAGTACAAAAGTCAACAGGAGAGGGTATCAGCCTAAAATTCATGTCAGTTATACAAACAAGAATGTATGACCTTATGACACCCAATAACCAGACTTAAAGCAGCATCTGGAGCTTCCAGCAGTACCAAACTCATAACAGTGAAAAAATGAAAGCAAGATGGCATGAAAGGAAATATTTCTGTCAACAAATATACTACTGGAAAAACATTAAAGTCACTGAAAATCAAATGGGGGTGAGGGGGGGGGGTGTACTTGGCATATGGTCCACATCCCAACGTCAATGAGGTCATATGCAGTCCACACGGCCTCTGACGGTAAACAATCCGGGGTCCCAAGCCTTGTTAGGGTTACCAAGATATTTATGGAGGGTTGCCACAACATTGTGAAGAGGATGAAAATTAACTCTGAGATGATAAAATTGTGACTTGCCTCTTTGACAGATTACCCTCTATACTTTACCCCGTGAGGGTTCGAAGAAGTACATCAATCGCAATCGTGTGTGTCTAATACTCTGATGTCACTATACCATGATTTTAATTTTAATTAATACCACCGACGGTGTTCAGAGAGAAGAACCAAAGAAGACGAGAGGATCTTTACCTGACTATTCTGGGCTTGCTGGGCCTGTTGCTGTTGCCTCTCCAGTTGCAGCTGCATCAGCTGAAGTTGGTGGAGTTGACTCGCGGTCGCTGTGTTGCCGCTGCCACTCCCCGCTGCTCTCCTCGCTCCAGAGAGTTGAGATAAAAGTTCTTTGAAAAAGTAGAAATTTAACAACTTGAAATATTTGATAAGTCAATCCAGCAGGCATAGCATGCATCGGAAGAAACAACAAGTAGTATAAAACAAGGGGATTGCCTGAATTAATGATGCGGTGGGTGGGCGTGGAGAGGGGCGAAGGAGCGTGCTTTTTTCATAAATGGAATGCACAAACATGGTGGATTACTTTTTCCTGACAAGTTATTCCATTCGGCAAGCTTCACCGCATACTTTTCACTGCAACAACAAGCTCACTTTACACCGTTACAAATCAGCCTCGCGACTTCTAGTAAGGTGTAGCTGCGCAAAGCTCAAAATTTTCTGATTATTTTGTTAGTGATGACAATAGTAATCAATTCTACAACTCCCCTCCCCCCCTCCCTGTAATGTTTCAAACTTCATTTTTAATTATAGAGTAAGTTTTTAACCCTGGCTGAAGATTGACAAGAAAAGCAATCCCATAAACTTATCCTTATATTCTCTAATGAGCAATTTCTATGCCCTTCCACCCCCCCCCCCCCACACACACCCCCCCCCCCCCCCCCCCACACACATTAGAAAAATTAAGGTCCACATGGCTACATGTGTTATGTCGTAGGGATTACGACAAACGGTGATACAGAACGACCAGAAACATGAAACAGTTTTGTAGTTTTTATCGGGGTGAAAGTAGACCGCTGTCTTACTGCCAAAACAATACTACTATCTTGTACAAACTAATTACCAAGTTTTGCAACTGCAGTACCACCTCTTCTTAAGACAATAAACGAAACAATGAATTTAGAATAAATCAAAAAACGTTCAAGTTCTATGAATCTGTGAAGCAACTTTTTGACTTACACAAGACTCCAGTCTTGTTTATCAACACAAATGAAAACCATTATATCCCTTTTAATGAAAAGAGACATATTAAAAAAAGATTTTTTTATTTTTTATGTTTGGCGAGATGACCATTCTTTAGTATCACTATAATCTGTATTTATGATGATATTTGGGTGTCCTTCTCTATATAAAGCAACTATTAGCATTTTCTTAAAAATTTCTCCCAAACTCACAAAGAACAGTTCAATGGATCAAACAATACAGGCAGCTCCCCACAATTTTCCACAAAGTGATTATTTTAATAACCAAGGGACTAGAGAATACAAACATCCGTGGTTCCCTCAGATATTTTCTCTTTACCGGAATCAATCGACTCACAAACATAGGTTGGAAAATGTTGGCAAACTTTTGACTTTTACGTAATTATTTGAAATGGAAGCTGGATTAGCCTGGCAAATGATTGAACACTGTTCTTGAATGAATTTACTTTATTGAGTAGCGTCGCAAAACCACATAAATTATCAACTCAAAAGGCTGCTTTCATGATTACAGCTTGATACATACTTTATTGATAAATGTAAGTACGACACAAGGAAACAATTGTTCTCCTCGTGAAGTGAAACTGAAAGTGGATCTACACGCTACACATCAAAACGAATGTAAATTATGAAAAACTGCTTGGCTGTTTCCATTTCAGAGGAAACATTCGCCATGCAAACATGCATCATGCATGACTTGGCAATATGCAGACTGATTACTTGTAGAATAATGACATTCTACTGCATAGATCATATAGCACATAACCTACATAATTGTAAGCCCTAATAGAGCAAAGTTTTTTATTTGAGATAACATGGATCATAAAAATACTTATTTCATTTTGAGAACAAGTTGCTTTAAAAAAAAAATCATTTCAAAATCGATGATTTTTCATCCTACATTTTGTTGTATTTTTTGGGGGATGGAGGTTAAGGGGGGGGCTCACCTGCTATTGGGTCCATGGCATCTCGACTATTTGGTGAGCTGGACATTGGACCACCGGAGGATAAACCGCTGCCTTGACCAAAGTGCATGTTCCTTCGGGAACGAGAGCCCAGCCCTCTGCCCGGGTGGAACATCCTTCTTAAATGTCTTGCGTTACCAGTCTCTTCTGAATCTCTAGGCATCCTGTGCTCTAACGTTAAATGTGCGATGAAATCGTCTGTCACGTGGTTCGGGTCCCCGCCCGGTGAGGCGGCACATATAGGACAAACCTACGGCGGAGAGGAAACAACAAGAAAACAGTGCGTGGGAAGTGATCAAGCTTTCATGGTGAGAAAATAGAAAACAACAAAGATATGCTTCACCCAAACAATGAGGACAGCTAACCTGCTGCATGGAGTTACAAAGAGAATGTACAGTGTCGGATACGATATCTCTCTGCGCGAGAGAGGCGTATGGCGCTATGATCTCATTGCATAATTGTTCATATATATAACTAGGCATTCAATCCAAACTGAAACCTTATAGAGAATGATATCCAAGTTATCTAACTTTGATACAAATATACATACAACTTCTCACTGTGTGAAACTTTTTTTATACTTTCAACGAGTACGTCAGTATCTACAGTTGCAAATTCAAAGTCAGGTTTGCTGACAATCTGCATGGCCTGCCAACCCGACAAGAAAGTCCTTGGTGCCCCCCTCCCTCAAAACAAATTGACCACCCCTAATCTTTAAAGTCCCTCTTGTGAACAATCCCTAAGTAACAAACTTCTCCCGGGTTAAAAACTAATTCACTGTGTATTTAACTAACTTTGTCTATGCTGGAAATGTGACAGGATAGCGGTGGCTTTGTCTGAGGTGATAAATTTTAGATTCACAATATTGAATTTTGACACTCGTAATCAAGTTAGATTTGATGATCTCTCTTTAGTCAAAGGTTTTGAGACTGAACTTCTCACTGATTAATTCACAACATTGATTGCACCAAGGTCCTATCACTACCAATACAAAAGTTAGTTGTTGGCAAAAGGTCCAGTCTGCTGTCCTAAACTACTATCTAAACGATACTAGAAGTAACCAGGGAACTAATTTATCCGGGTATCGCATAGTCAAATGGGTAAATTGCTCTGCAAAGTGCAAACATGTGTTGCAAATTTTTACAAAGGAACCACAGTACTTTAAAAGAGACAAAACAGAGCCTTCACAAACTGCTACACAAATACTAAATGATTCGCCGAGTAAACTACTCACCACTTCTAAAGGTGATTCTGTGTGTTCGGCTTTAACATGATCTTGTAGTAATGCTTCTGTAAAACCCATTTTACCACAATATGGGCAAGTAAAAGATTGTGCTTGGTCTAGACTAATGGACTCTCCTCCGTAATAAAGATCTGTAAGGTTAAAAAGAACACAAATTATATGCGTGCAACACAAACTCATGTACGAGATTAAAAACTACTTCGGCTGTTCGCACCGGTAGAAGCTCTTTCAAAAACAATTTAAGAAAATGGAAAATTGTCATTAATTAACAACCATGACAATTGCTTGAAATGGAACTACACATGCAATTGTTTCACCATCTTAGAAACTAACTGTATATCCCAGAGAGCAAACACATTGCAAATTCTTCCTGAAAGCATAGATTGTTATAATTTTTTAAGTAAAAAAACTACCATTCTATTCGACCATTCTACTAGCCTTCTATCAAACTATAAACGTAAGACTTGAATCATTTTCCTTTTGCTTTGTCATACTATAAGTAAAGTATTATACCTTCACTCAAATTGTGGAGCACTAAACATATTGTGGGGAAAAGTTTCCTGGTATTTAGAAGACAAAATGATGGATGTCCCAAGCGGTGATATTCTATGGACAGCACTTGTAGGGCAGTATTTATACAAACACCAGAATGACCTGGATGCCATTTTATATCCATCTTTGGTGCCTTTCATCAGCAAAAGTACCTATGTCATTGTTTGAAACTCAATAGGAAGGCCATAATGATGCAGAGTAGATATGATATTACAGGCCAGTATCTGTCTTTAAGGATAAAATGTATCTACAATTTTCTTCCTGTTAGAATTCAACTACACAAAAGTCTCTCGAATGGCTAATTTCCAAACTGGGAAATGGGCTTTAGCACCCTCAAACGTAAATGATCGAGTTAATGATAAGACTCACCAAAATCATTCCTTGTCAAAATGCACTGCATTGGGTGTTCGGATGTATGTGTAGTAGTAGTATTACCGTCCTCGTAACACTGAGCGCAAAGGTCATAATCGTAACAAATCAAACACTTGTATCTCCTTCCACGAAAGTTCCCTTTTAGACAGGAATCACAACTTACTCCTGTGGCAAAAGGAAAGAGATTATAAAAAATAAAAAAAAGATTCTCCAAATAAGGGAAGTAAGTTTTATATGAATCACTTAGTAATACTGCAAGTTGGCAAAGGGAAATGTGTACATTCAAATTCAATTGAACATGGTTAAGTGGATTCAAATCAGTAACGCACAAAGACTAAAGGAAGACTGATTTATTAAATCCTTTACGGCAAACCTTTCTGATACAAAACAATTTCCAAATATAACAATACAGCAATTTAGCAATACATTTACCAATATTGACAATTTTAGGATGAAAACATATGTCTGCTGTGCAACTCACACTGATAGATGCGGTGAATCTTAGTAACTGTCAAACACTTAATATAACTTTAAAGATCTGCTTTATTGACTCCAATTATAGCACCCTATAGCTAGGAAAGTTTGTGATTACATAATCGATTGTAAATCCACCTCAGGCTCTAAGATTAGCCTGCATAGCTTCTTATCGCCATAAGGCTCTTTGTGTAAACACTTTGTGGAAATATGTTCATGTCTACAGTGTAGTTAATCATACAGCGTTCATGCTACAACCCTCATACAAGAAAAATATGTGGCATGCGTTGCAGACTAATTGGTAAAAAGAGGTCATTTTACGACCAAGGCAGGTCGATTACGCAATCTCAAGAAATTTTACCATGATAGCGTGCTTTAGTTGGGTTCTATATAGCCTTTAAGAAAACATTGAGAAATGCTCAGCAGTCCCCATTTCTCTGGGTACATTACTGACAGGGTTAATTAAATTTAAAGCGCAGTTTCTATGTATTGTGGATTGTTTTTGTGCAGGATGCAAGCTGGAACCAGGATTATGATGCAAATAATTTGCATTCAAATTATAACTACCATAGTACTCAATTTTCCAAACCCTCCTGAAAAGTAAATGTAAAGCAGTACTGTGCATAGCGATAAACACAGACAAAGCAAGTGCTGTCAGACTGTGTTAGAGTTTGATTAGCCAAATCTGGACATGGTTATGAATTTACTATTTGGTTTACTTTATACTACAGCAACGCATTTGCATCTCTGCATTGATCCAATTCCTCCGGAATGAGATGGGTGTAAAAAGTCTTGTGTTCAAACAGTCGAAACAAATAAAACCTGCCCTAACTTTGCACATGAGTGAAAGTTTACTGTATAATTTTTATCTGGTAAATAGGTGAAGTTATTAATGAGGGTGCTACAAAGCAGAGAACATATGCTGCCTTCTTTCATTAAATGCAAGTTTGAACCGTGTCCATTGGTGTTGTGTAACCTTAGGTAACATTGCATTCTTCAAAGTGGTTAGAATATGAATTACACAGCA
>KN892705.1:0-20954 GCA_000934455.1 Apostichopus parvimensis
ATTTCAAAATTATAATTATTATTGTTATTATTATTATTATTTTTTAAAAATCTGAAACGAACAATCTGAGAATTACCTTCTTTGTTTGCCTTAGTGTACACCTTTATGGTATGAAAAGTTCTAGCTCACTACAAAAATTTAAGCTCACTACTGGACCAAGTCTGAGGTGTTCATACTTTAACAATCATCACAGAATATCAATAGTATAAAATAAAGGAATTACATTAAGGCTATGATTACTGATTCCAACTTTGCATATTAATAATAAATATATCTGATACAAATTTAGTATTATAACTGTAATGAAATGACAACACATTATAATTAACTTAATTGCATTTAAATTAGATTACATCCCATGGTGCTGTATATTAATTTGGTTGCATCAATTGATCCTTACTCATTATTACTTGGGCTAGCACTGTACCTCGTGCCTTCATTAGTGGATTCATTTTGTGCCATATTTGACATTTATGTGGTGAGAATAGATTGAGAAGAATAGTCTTCTTATTCATGGCTTGGGCAAACGGTGGTACAGTATCAAATGACGATCATGATGTTATCGAATTGATGAAAACTTGAAATGATGATCTTGTGTTTACTTTGAGTAGTATTAGTTAGTATCATTTTTTAAATTTTTTTATAAAATGAAATTCATTGTGAGTTGCAACGTTAAGGCTGCATACCCTGTACCTGTATCTTATACAGTACTTTTATGTATTCCTGAGCAGCAGTCTGTGTACATGGGACATTAAAATTGTATAACGTCTTGCATGTACATGTATATGACCATTGACCTCCACGAAAAAAATAGGTTTCTTGTACTGAACGTGTCACAACTACATATTAATATGAAATTGGTCCAAGCTTCCCTTCTTGAGATATCCTGTTTATAAGGGTTCACAATTTGACCCCAGGTGACCCAAATGACATTTGACCTCCACCAAAAACAACAGGGATCTTAAACTCAATATGTGACCACTACATACTAAATATGAGATTGGTCCAATCTTCCCTTCATGAGATATCATGTTTACAAGATTTCCACAACTGTTTGACCCCTGGTGACCCGACCTTTGACCTCCCCAAAATCAATAGGCTTCTTCTACTCAATGTGGTACGCACCAAATTTGAGACTGGTCCAAGCTTCCCTTCTTGAGATAAAACTGTTTACAAGCAAAGTGTCACACACACACACACATACCCAAAACACTCCTCCGCCTGCATACTGTAGCTACAAAGGTTACGATTATCATCAAAACCAAAAATGGCAACAATGACCTTCACTCCCTGCACACTGTGCGATGCTAGAAAATCCACAACAGGAAAGTCTATGTGCCTGCATTATAGAAGGTTAATTAGATCTCAGTGAAAAGGTAGCCTAAGTGTTCTTATCCTTGGGAATAAATGAACCCAAGATATGATCATGGAGGTATGATTTGATTGACTTACAGTCCAGTAGACTTGCAAACCGGCAAACTGTACTATACAATATACTGTATATAAATACAAACTGAAACAGCACTCAGATAATACAAGGATAGTGCATTCAGATTAGAAATGTGCACTTTAGTTTGTGACACTAGATTGTTGAACGCTCTACTAGCAAAGAGTGCTCAATGAATTCAAATAAACAAGCTATTGTGGTGACCAATTTAAATGAAACTATTGATGTAGTCTATAGGATTATATGATCTCCTCTTCATGATAATGTGATTGTAACCATGTTAGCAACATTGAATAAACCTATTGGTTCAATTGTCTGTATTATAATATTACAAAAGGCCATTGTACTCTGTGTGTAGTTTAGCCTACTGCTTTAGCCGGGCAAAATCTGCCTCCTTTCGGTTACAGTACCCCTTGTAACTTCAGACATACAGTATTTCCCTGCGTAGGCCTATTTAATTATCTACATGGTTATTTTAAAGTGAATCATTTAGTAAATATTCAAAAGAGATGAGTAATCCAGAGTACTTGCACATCATAGACAATCCAACAATTATAATGGAAAGCAATGCTGCACTGAAGCTTGTAGCCTACTTGTTTGAGATTTCAATGTGGAGAGAAAACAACAAATGAAAAGTGACCCTTCCTCCCCCCCTTTCCATGCCCCCAGCCCCCCACCCCCTCTCCATTTGTTTCAGTGGTTATGCATATATTCATATTAATCTGGACTTGAAGATAATCGTGAATGTTAAATTCTTATTACAGTTTACTTATTACTTATTACTATACAAAAAGTAAAGTGTTTGGACAATGGTTTTTAACAGTTCTGTAACAGTTTGTGATTGAACTCGTTTTTGCAAAATTTTTACGAACGGATCATTTTCATATTTTTTTTATTTTCACTAACTATAAACTGTTATGAACATTAATTCCAATACCTGTCTGGCCTGATATAACGAAATGTTTAAATATTTCATTTTCCCCTTGTCTAGCAGTGGATCCGAGCTCTAGCAAGTACGGTGACGTTCACAGGACACTGTACTTTCATCTGATGCCATCACAAATTCAACAGATTATAGACTCCAAGCATCCACAGACCATGAACTACGTAGTGCAAGTGCAATTAAGGTAATTTTTACAGCTATTCGAATATTTCCTTGTACCCTGTCATTTTAGCTTTTAAGTGAAACAAGTGCTCTCACTCTCTCTCCACCTCTCTCTCACTTTGACTGAGCAATGCTGTTAAACATTCCACTTAAGAATGAATGCAGGTAAAACAATTCTCCTCTTTTTCCCTGTCATTTTGAAGTACTTTCCCCTATTGTGCTCGCTGGGAAGTTCCATTTATGTATTAATTTAAGTGAATCTCATAATATGCAGGATTATGTGTTGTCAATTTTCATTGCTACAGCAGTATTTCTTGTATTTGATCACTGCAGTACTACAGTACATAACTTTTGCAATGATGATGGTTTGTGTCTGTACAAATTGTACAAGTGTATGTGTATGTGAGACAGCAGCTACTGTACATTGAGAACAAGAATGTAAAACTTTGACAGATCTTATGATGTAGTAGTATATGGATACCTAACTACTTTGTAAAATAAGCTTTGTGCCTGTTGGAAGTTAAAAGGTCACTTGTGTTGAGTATCTATATAGTAAAGGTCAAAATGTGAGTGTAAGTGATATCACAAGAGAGCCAAAGTTGAACAGGTCTCTCTCTATCCAAGACTGTGGATGTCCCATGTTGGGTACAAGTACAGTAGGCTAATGTTTTGCTTTGAGATCACAGCTCATAGATCAGAATATGCACTTACTCAGTGTAGTTTCCTTATAATTTATGAAGATGTAGTACTTAACTTGTACACAATTTGGTTTGTGTTATTCTCTCATTATGACATGATAATCAGTTGATATTTTCTGCATGTCATGCAAAGTCATCTATGGTTATGCCATCTGAGTGTGATGATGTCCTCACAAGCCATTTACAACATGTGTATTTAATGTATATTGAAGAAAGTTTGAACAATCAAATTAGAACATAATTACAGCTCTAGGATAATATGATAGTTAAGTCATTGTTAATGCACTATCGTTATTTAGGACAGATGTATACTTAAAATGTATTTGGAAAAGACTGTTACTGGAAATGATTAAAGTCGATGTCAGCTGGCTAAGAAATGTCTATGCTTTTAGCTACTTAGGTCTTTGTGACCTAGTGACTAGTTGAATTTTGGTTTGAGATAAGTATTGAATTTCCCTCATTCAGGTTTTGTTTATCAGAAACCAGCTGTGAACAAGAGGACAGGATTCCAACCAGTGTGACGGTAAAAGTCAATGGAAAGATCTGTTCCCTACCGGTACGTATCTTAATGTACATTCAATCTCTGTAACTAACTAACTTAACTACACATAGTGCAGCTAATGAAATGTACCAAGGATTCTTAAAACAGTGCTTTTGCAATACAAATGGCACTGTGTCCTGACAATGCAATATCACAACTTTTAGAGTACAGAAGTGCTTAGTCATCACTGCTTTGTTCTAAAGTTAACGTTCCCAAAAATTGCATTATCATCTTTGACATTAATATAGCCTACTATAATACTCCTCATGCAGTGGTAGATATCAGCCAGGGCTTTCCCCAAATTTATGGGTTCAGTAGTTTTGAGGTAATCACTATAGCTACTGCAATGACCACAGCTTCCCATGCAGTTCAAAAACACAGTGAATATTGTGTCAGTCTCAAGAACATGTAATGGGAAATGTGTAATATACTCTATATCATGCCATTAACTTTGCAGTACTGTTTTAACTATCCCAAAAACCTGCTGTACATAGTGAAACTCAGACTCCTTATACAGTAGTAGTAGTAACCTACAGGCTCTTGAAATCTACCTTTTTTGAGTTCAGAAAGTATGCTTTACCATGTGTCAGACAAATTTGGTTACACCCTAAAACTGTTCTGTGTGAGATTGCAATGCTTGCCAAATATGATACCGTACTGTATTCCTGTTGAACAGCATTTGTCAGGTTGCCAAACATTGATTTTACTGTACTGAGTGATATACTGTGGCTAGTGTGTGTTTGTTGCTAGTACTCCAACGGATAGAACTGACCAGGGATGATATTGCCTTCAAAACTTTCCTTCCTTTTGCAGTGTAAAATGTGGATGGGTTGATATGGAAAGGGATGCTACTATCAATCTGTTTGATAGATTTGTTCATCTTTCTGACTTATTTATTATCGTTAATTCCCTGTAGACATGAACGTAATCCCCAAAGTGTCAATTTTAATCAAGAACGTCACTCGGTTAGTGGTCGTTAAGATGTCAACAGGCCCCAACCAAATAATATTGATACAGGTCTGCAATCAAGAAATGTCCATATAAGTCTTCCACAAATAAACCCCACTTTTTGTGAGGTGGGTGGGTGGTACTGAACTTGGGAGGGTGGGGGAGGGGGGTTCTGCTTACAGGTTAGCATCTCTTAAATTTGACTGCAAGGTTCTCTGTATGAAGAGATCTAAGATGCTCAGTTGATCACTAAATCATATTTAAACATACCATGATCAAGGTTCATTTTCAGCTGTGTAAACTTGTCAAACATTCCTCAAAACTTGGATTTGATATCTTGTCAGTTTCCTCTGTTATTATACATTTCCTGCCTTGATATATTTTATGACAAAAGTTGAAATCTTTTTATCAGCTATATTGCAGATAGTTCATTGAATATTTACACATTTCCTTCTCTAGCAGCTGTCACTGTTTAGGAGCAGATTTCATTGGTATATTAAAATGCTTGAACAAGACTGAAAGGTCTGTTCTTGTTCCATGCTATCATTAATTTCACATTTGTCTGATGTTTTTTTTTTTAATCCACATACAGCCTTGTTACCCTCAAAATAAACCAGGAGTTGAAGCCAAAAGGCCTGGTAGACCTATTAACATAACTCCTTTGACAAGACTACTTCCATCAGCAACCAACCAAATAGAAATCCAATGGATCCCAGAGATTGCTCGGGTAAGGCAGTTTAATCATTTTACTTGATTAGAAAAGAGGTGTGCCAGTAAGTTGCTATCGAGATACGTATTTGATATGTTAAGCTTGTATTTAATCGTATAAGTAATTAAATCATATCCTTGGCACAGACTTTTGAACCCCATCTAGGTTGCCTGGAGTTAGAATCTAAAAGTGACTATCCTCCTTCTTGTAACTTCTCTCATTTACTTTGCTCCTCGCTTACCTGTCTCCCCACATCCTTAGCACTCTCGTTCTGCCGTTCCTAAAATGAACTGGTAACTTTTTAACACTGTGCATCCTCTATGACCTGCCCCTCTGGTCAATGCCCTTCTCATTCTACCATCCAAAGTGCCAGCACCGTGCGTTTTTCGTCCGGATTATTTCAACGTAATTCGTTCGGATATGTGACCTTTAGTTTTTCCATCCATTGGATACTGAAATAGTTTACAAGTGGTGCGCAGCCCGATAAGTATCCTTTGTTGCATAGGGAGGGATTTTCGGGATGCTTTTGGGGGAGACAGGTAAGTTTGTCACTTGTAAAGATCCAAACCAGTAAGTTCTGGGATTTTGGTGATCTGCATATATAGGAAGGGTGTTCTTTGCAAAACACTTTCCGGCATAAGATACAATACTGGGTATGAAAAAATGTGACATGTAGCGTTGTGCAGTAGTGCAAATTTCACACAACCGGTAGTGTCGCAACATGAATCCCGGTAGCCTAACAGGGTTTTCCTCAAACATTTCATCTGTGTTTCAAAGGGCTTAATTACAAGACTGTCAATGTCGTCCTTTCAATGGCAAAGCCTAGGCCAACTACATACTCTTACAGGCATGGTTATAAAAAAAGACATCCAAAATAACACGTTTATTTTTAAAATACACTTTCAAAAAGAAAAGCACAAACTGTGGGAAAAACACCCGACACCATCCTTCATTCATACTCGATGTACGATAATAGATTAACATGTTTGCACGTGGATAAAACCTGTAATCCGTACGCAAACAAAAATTGGGGATTCCCCACAATTCCATGATATTGGAATCCGGCAACCCTTCAAGTTCAAAAGTTCATACTCATAAGTTTTCAACTATCAACAAGTCACCATTTGGAACTTCATACAAGAAGAATGTAACATAGGGCTTTGTAAATACGGATTATAAACTATATACACATAAGAATAGTACAGAATTATTTATATTGTTAATCGTCTGTTGTTTTCTCCAGAAAATATACTTTTAATTAGTACAATATCCATCTTTCATGACTATCGGGATCCTGCAAAATGCTAGTGACATGCACCTACAAAATATGAAATCTCCCAAAGAAAACTATTTTCATGTATTTTTTAATCCTACAATGTTGTTTGAAACACTGTAGGAACTAGGAAACTATGAGAATATAGTTTGTAACCTCTAAGCACAATTCCACAGCACTTTAGAAAGCCCACTACTAACGTAATACCATTGAATTATTATCTGTGAGCTTTGATCCATCAATCAAATAAGGAGTAATCTCTCTTTCCTCTGGACCTAAACCGCCTTTTCCCTGCTGCGTATACTGCCCAAAACTGGGGGTAGGCCCCACTTACAGGAGGCCGTGTCACCTCTCGCCGAGAGGAGCACTCTCGTCCTATACTTTTTGTGCGTTACCTGTTATCCAGGCCTGCCTATTACTATATGTAGTGTACACTTCCATTGCACACGCCAATGTGCCATCAGGACTCATAATATACTAAATATTGTGTGTTCCTGTAGGGGGGTTTTAAAGGCACGTTTTCATGGAGGACTGTATGGGAAGCAAGTTTTTCTGAGCGGACGCGAACATTTTTGAGACAATGTTTGACATAGAGTAGAATGGAATGGAATAGATGGTAATGGTGGCTTACAACATTATCTGCTTGGTTAGTCCTCAAGAAATGATTATACAATATTCAATGCAATACAGAAGTCTTTGCTAGCTTCCTCAGCACATCCCGTATTGCATTTTAATTAGCAAAGTATGGTGTTTAATGGTGTTGTAATTATGTAATAGCACCATCATTGTGATTGTGATCTGTATGTCTGCCAGCATTGACACCCCCAATCATTGTATACATGTATAAATGAAATTTCAGAAATTTTTTAATAAAAAAACAAATTGGAAAAGAAACTACAGTCTTGATTACAATATGATATGAAGAGATAAGTGGTCTGAATTATTAGAATTACCTACTGTACATTCTGTACAGTCATTTCTGTATGGGCAGTGGCCATACTTTTGCCTGTTCCTACTGCACAAGGCCTTTAGAACCTAAGTGCATGTTATAATTTATGTGAAATGACAACCTGATAATAGCTCATCATCAGATAAGGCGTTTGTTCTTGGAATTTTCAAATAATTTTGACACCAAAAGGCAATTTTGAAAGTCTCATGTAGTTTATTGATCACTGTTCATTTGGTTCATTGTATGGTGTGACTGTTAAAATACTGTAGGTCACATGCTTTTTCCAGTGAGCAGTCAATCAAAGAAGGCACTGTATTATATTACTGACTTGTACTAGTGAAATCCCATTTATGTGGTTTTACCACATATAGTCCAATATACTAGTATTCAACGTTTTATGTGATCAGGAAGTACAAAATGCTGGTACCAGGGTTATATACAGTATATTGCTAGAGGTTTTGAATCTATTAAAAGTATGTAGGTTATTCCGGCTTGCATGCAAAGCTATTTGAAATGTTTAATTTTTTCAGGGTTTTTGGTTACTTGCCATAGGCAAGCAACTCTCCTATGCAGTCTAGTTGGCATGTGTGGGTGTGTGATCATGCCTTTCTGTGTGTGTGTGTGCGTCATGCACTAGATTGTAAACACGATATCTTAAGATAGGTCACCTCTGCAGTTTTCATATTTGGATCAAAGGATCTCATATGTACTTGGTAGGATAGCCTTATGTAGTGTAAAGTTTTTAAACAATTTGGTGTAGGTCAGAGCTTATAATTTAAGGTCACCAGGAGTCAAACTTGACATCCTTGTAAACAGGATATCTCAAAATAGGTAACCTCTGCAGTTTTCATATTTGGATCAAAGGAGCTCATATGTACTTGGTAGGATAGCCTTATGTAGTGTAAAGTTTTTAAACAATTTGGTGTAGGTCAGAGCTTATAATTTAAGGTCACCAGGAGTCAAACTTGACATCCTTGTAAACAGGATATCTTAAAATAGGTAACCTCTGCAGTTTTCATATTTTGGAATGTGGCTTCGTGCAAGAACCCTATTGTTGTGGGTAGAGGACAAAGGTCATTTTGGGCCAGGAGAGAGCAAAATGTGAAAATCTCAAATACACTGCATCAACAGAACCTGAACATCAAAGCAGCTCATATGCAAAGGTTATTTGGGGTCAGCAGAGGTTAAAATGTCAAATATCAAATTACTTTATCAAGAGAACTTTACCTTCAAAAAGAGATGATATATAGGTATGGTAGATAACCCAAGTAAAATTGCTCCACAATTTGGTATAGGTGAAAGCTCAATTAAAGTTTGCAGGAGTCAAAACCTACAAAATGTCTAAAGGTCAGGTCTCAGTTGAAGATGTTAAACTTATGCTGATTGGACTTTCCCATTTGTTGTAGAACCTCCTTGCTCTTTTAGGTGGAGGTCAAAGGTCAGCTTAGGTACATGCAATATGAACTTTGGCCAGGGTTAGCTTAGCAAACTACTCTTGTGCTGCATATGTATATGTATTTAAAGGCAAGTAACTGCTGCAAGGGGTATCTCTCTGGTTGCAGTGTTGTTACGGTAGGAAAAAATTATGCAAACATTTATATTACAACAAGAATATTGATAAATTATTGCTTTAAAAAACCAGTACATGGAAGAGATTGTCACATGTAGTACATTGTTGGAGTATATTTGCTTATTTCTTGATTCAGAAGCATTTTCAGAAATGTCAAGTTCTCAGTTTTGTTTCTTGTACATATATTTTGTTTTGCCTTTTAACTCCTCTCTGGCAAGATGAGCACGATTTCTTTTCAAGCCAACTGAGTGTTCAGATCCTCAGCATTTGATGAAATTAAAAACACGACTTAAAATAATACCTAGACCTGTGCAAATTCAGACCTTCAAATTTCTGCATTATTTCTGGAAAGCTTGAGAGGTTCAGTACTAGGTATGAAAGTTATTTCCAGCAGTATAGGGCATGCAGTATTGGAAAGTGCGCTCCTCCAGCTGGGAAATAGAATACGCTCAAGAGAGAGCGATTCTGGCTAGGTTGCGTCAGCGTGGGATGTGACGTCGTTGTCGCTCCATTTTCGTGTACTTTGTATGCATGACTATGTGTTGAGTTATGTCCTTGGTGTAGTGCCGGGCTACTTGTCTGCTCTGACAACATAAACCTTCATCTGTGGGCAGATCAATACCCTCACATTACCTTCTGTCCTTGCAGGATAAACTCAACCAAACTGGAATGTTCATAGGCACACCAAATACAATGTTTCTGAATTACAGTATACCTCTACTATGTAACTTAGTGACCTGTGGCTTGTTAAAGTCAATGAATAATGTTGCTAGGCGTTGTAAAAAAAAACATTTTTTTTTCCCTTTCCTTTCCACGAAATAGTAAAGACTCTCCACATATGAAAGTGTGCCATAGACTAGTCCAGATTGCAATATGTTTGCATTGTACAACAATATTTCAGTGCAGAGTATAAACAAACACCAGACCAGTTTACAGTTTTAGGTAAATCTACTAGTTTGCTTGATGGACATAAATGTAATAGGATTTCTTTCATTTTAGTCTCACCTGTCTCCTGCACATATGCACTCCGATCTACCTACAGTACTGTAGGTTACGATGCTTGGTAACATTTTTGCATTGCGTCCTGCTGAGCCCCCCCCCCCAATCCCCCACACACTCTTAATCACTGTGCTTCCACTGAGAAAGTCATGCCTACTGTTCCATAATTTAAAACATATGCTGCACATTATAAACTATTATGTACATGTGCATTGATAACATAATTTACAAGCTCACCACATAAATAAAACATTGAAACATTTGTTACTACTGTACATGCCACCCATTTTTCTGATACATGAAAATGCTGCAGTCTGTACATGCACAGAATAGCCTAATATACTGTAGAGATCTAACAAACTGTACTACCTGTCCCCCCCAAGTGCCCCCCCCAAGCGCCCCCCCCAGCACAACCTTCACCTGTGGCAGTTGTATGAGTTACTGTATATGCCATAAGAAATATTACAGATGATGTATGATGTTGTGTTGTACAATTTGGCAGTATAGCGTTTAAGTTACCTAACATGATATATGACTATATAGCCACTCTGTACTGACACAGATAATTGGCCACTTGAGGAAGTTACTACAGGGCATCTAATAAGTCTGTTGTTGTATGTGTCAAGTTAGTCCTGGAAGATTCTATATCCTCTATATGGCAGTTAGGTGTTGAATTACATAACATGTAGATCTATAATAGACTCTGCTGGGCACAGTGATCTTATCAACACTGAGTAAACATGCAAGACATGCTTACTTTAGTTGTCACGGTTTTAAAAGGTATTCCATTATCCTTTATACTCACTTACTGCCATTTGGATGTAACAAATGTGGAATGAAACAGGAACAGCTAAGATTTCATTGTATGGCATTCTTAATTTCCAGAGGTCTCTTTGGTTTGGTGAGACCTATCCGGGTTTTAGATAATCATCTTTTCTCATATCCCCCTTTTGCTGTTTTTTCCGTCCCCTTCCCCTTAACATGTGACCTTTTTCTCTTGCTCCAAGCTAAAGCTGCCTATGGAACCCATGATATTAAACACACTGTAACTTGAATACCATAGTTTGTAGTACTCATAAATTATTCATACTCTAACACTCACTAGATTGTCTGGCTCATCCATGTTGAAGGCCATACAGGAAATCATGTATGCATATTGTCATGTAGAGTCTCACTAATTGAGGTAATCACACGAGTGCCGTGAAAAGTCACCTCAATGAATAATGCACATAATCTCTGCCAGCAAGTGGAGTAAATTGAGATAATTCAAACAAGTTTAGGCATAATCGGGAACTCTACTGTGGTGAATTTCTATAATGAAAATACACATACTGTAGTATTTACTGTGCATTGATTAAGTTTAACTGTTTTAAGTTAACCACATAGAAATGGCGTGCAAGGCATGTTATAAATCAACCACTCTTTGTGAACATTGGATTTTAATTTCATTTGGCCTTTCTTGATGATGTGGTCAACCTGCTAAATCAAACAAAGTTCTCTCTCGGTCAGCGCTGCACGGGTCCCCAGGCTCATTTATGCCAAGCCTTCAGAACTTCAGCCTTCAAGTCTTCAGCACTTTAGAGTACTACCTGTAGTGTCATTTGTGACATTTCTATTAGAAAGTTTGAAAAAGTTCATTTTTCTATCCTAGCTGAAATACTGAATAGATCATAAATTGTACGCATTCCTCCATTCAACGAGAACTCTCTTCTTTTCTTCTTTGTCTAGTCATATTGTGCAACAGTACACCTTGTCAGGCAGGTCACCTCAGAGGACCTCCTGTCCCGGCTCAAAGCTAGAAATGTTCGTAATCCTGATCACTCAAGAGCCTCCAGTAAGTATCCATGCCTAAGTTATGGTCTTGTCTTCTTTATGTGAAAGCAGGTCATGGGTCTTGGTAACTCCCCCCACCCCCACCTCATCCCCCTCCCATACATAGCAGTTGTGTGATGCAAAACTTAAAGCAACAGTAGAGCTCTGAATACATAGTTCAGTTTATCTCAGGACATTTAAATAAATGAAAGTTTTCAGCAAACGTTTGAAAAGTAAATGGTAATATGACTTTATTATTTTGCAAATGCTTAAAATCTTCTGAAAATGTATCCCCTTCAAATTGCATTGTTTTTACAATTAAAAAAGTCCTTGAATTTTAAATGTTTCTCCATTAATTAGTATCGTTTTTATCCAAACAGTCAAAGAAAAGCTAGCACACGACCCCGACAGTGAGATTGCTACCACCAGCCTCAGGGTGTCACTGATGTGTCCGTTGGGTAAAATGAGGATGCAGTTACCCTGTCGTGCACTTACCTGTACTCACCTCCAGTGCTTTGATGCTGCCCTCTATCTCAAGATGAATGAACGGTAAATCGCATTGTGTCTTTTTGTAATTCAATCCTCTCATTGTCTCCTTATAAACTGAATCACCGTCTAGACAGAGTCATGTTTCGACTTTCGGTGTAAAAAAGCTCTATGGGGCAGGCATCCAGAGGTCAAGTATAGAATACTCAACAGTTATTTGGAAATAATTCACAAAACTTTTGAAGGAACTTTGGCTTTATAAAAACAAAATTGACATTTTTGGAGAAATTTTGCTTTGAAACATAGAATACTCAACATGTATTGGAAAGAATTCACAAAAATGTTTTGAGGAACTTTGGTATTTAAAAGATTGACATTTTAGAGAAGTTTTGCATTGAAACATTAGCTTGTTGACAAATAGCAGTAATGAGCCTTCAACGTTGGTTAGACTTGTTGTTTGTTTTAATCCAGTCATTGACAAACTTGAAGTTCTGCGAGTTGACCAGAGGCAGATTATGATTTAATTACAACATAATATGGTTGTTGCGAACACACAGCAATATGATGTATTAATGTATGGCGATTGTTTGCTGGCTCTTGTCAAGGTTCATGTTGCCTCATTTTCTATAGTGCTATATTTGTCCCATTTTAAAAAGTTGTATCAGCTCCATTGCAAAACATTTGGCTAATTAATCTCTACCGTTTGACAAATGTTTTTGCTATTTTCTGTCTCTCTAGGAAGCCTACTTGGATCTGTCCTGTTTGTGACAAGAAAGCTCCCTTTGACCAATTGTCCATAGACGGGTAAGAAGTGTCCATGTCTTATTTCCTTTCTTTCTTTCTTTCCCCTCATTTGTCCATTTTTTTCTTTCTTTCATTTCATATACTTGATGAAGTCAAATATTTTTTTCGTCATGAAAAGGTTGTCCACATACCCAAGCATCAGTGTTTTACATGTTGTACAAGATACCGAAAAACTTTCATTATTGTCCGTTATCAACCCATTCTGCCCGATGTGTGATTCTGATATTGCCGTCCTGAAGTGGTGCATCTTCCATTTTGCTTTAGTGTAATTATGCTGGATACACAGTGACAGTAAGCATAGTTGTCCTTGGGAGCCAGTGTTCCAATTGGCAGATACCAGTATATTAAACTGTGTTAACGGTCTTGCTGAAAGGGTTACGTATTGAGTAGTTCATAAAACCTTTTGTGAGGTTAGATAAGGTGGATACAAACAAACTACTTCTGATTGAGTTTTATGAAAATCACTGTATTGTGGGGCTTATTGAGGTTATTTGCATATTCACACAGTTCATATCACTGTCTTGCTGGGGGGGGGGGGCGAGGTTCATATAAGTTATTAACGGCTCCAGTTGGGACATACCATTGTCCCTGCAGGATAAATCTAGTGACAGTTTTGACAAACTATCAGTCACCAAGGTTACAAGGCCTATCTGATATATAAGGAAGTCCTTCCCCAGTATTAACTGTGTACAGGTTAATTGTCAGTAGGTATTGGTTGTGACAGGTGTCCATTTTGTTTGACGGTATTCTATGTAGTGGTTAGTTTTCAGGTTGAGGTGTCCTACATCACAGCACATGATCCATTTGTGAGCTAGACAATCTAACTGCATTGTTTTTATTTATGTATCTGTACACAGGTTATTTATGGAAATACTACAGAACCCACCAGAATCAAATGAGATACAGTTCCTGGAAGATGGTTCTTGGAGGCCGATGGAGATTGAAATCAAGAGAGAGCCCCATTTCTTGTCTCCTTCAACACCAAATTCGTCTTCGATAAACTTAGGTCCGTTTCATTATAATGTGTGTGTAGTTAGTACTTTATAAGCAACAAAACTCTATATATGCACTTAAAAACAAGATTGAGGTTCATTTGTAACATTTATCAACCAATTCTGAATAGGTTGTAAACTCTGTGTTGGGCAACACTGTTTTGTTACTCTCCATGCAGGTAGAGTAACATTAATTTTTTTGCTTTTCAAATCACATAAAACCAATGTTTCCAGTTTCTACAAGATTTTCTCAAGAAACTACATTTCTAATAGTGTTTCTTCTCACCAGTAGACAGGAATTACAGTTGGTTGGTAATAATAACCAAGAGTTACTAGTTGACTGAAGCTAACAATTCAGCTTCAATACTGATATCTTACACTGTTTATCAGGTGCGTGTACATTCCCTATGAAGGTGTCCTAGGATAGTATCAATATTTTTTTTAATTAATTTTTTTTTTAAATTCTTAATAAAAAAAAAACCACCCAGACTCTAAAATATGTTGTGACGTGAATGCAACAAACTAATGATGATATATCTTGTGCTCTAGATATGTATTTGTGTATGAGAGAAATTTTGTGGGATACACAAACCAGATACTATAGTACAACTATATATGTTTATTTTATCGATGCTCAGAATATCCTAACTGAGGAACTTGGATTTGCTTTAGCTGATGGCTTCCTTTTGTTTCGCTCCTTTTCTCACGTAGTAAATTTTTCCCATTGTGTGTCAAGTTTATATTCGTTGTAACATACATTTTCTCTTCAGAATCTGGCAATAGTAGAGACAGCAACGAACCTCCGGTCATCGACCTCACGATAAGTTCTGACAGCGATTCGGACTCTGAGGACATCAAAACTGAGAGAAAGCATCCTCACGACATCGCCAGTGCACTCAATTTTGATCTCGACCAGGAAATTCAGAGAGATCTTCTACAAACCCCTCCCGTGGAGACTCAGTTATCACCAGCTCCAGGTACACCCATCTCAGATACCCCTTCCATCGCCACGGGTTCCCCATCTTCGCCTGTCAGCCCTAGTAAGCCGGGACCGTCGAGGAGTCCACAGGCAAGAGGCAGCAGCCGTCTGACCGATATTCTGGATCAGGAGTTCTCCCGGCAAGAGTCCAGTATGCCGTACCCATGTAGCCCCCTGACGGACTACCACAGGGGTCACTTGGACAGTGATAGGGAAGGCGTTAGCCTCATGCCTCATAGACGGTTAGTAGACTCTTTACGCTCTTCTGTTCGAAAGTATCGGGGATCTGATCATGAAAAGAAGGAGGAGGATATTGAGGATAGAAGGAAATATTTAAGAAAGAGGAAGAGAGGAGATGAGTCACACAGGGAGAGTAGGAACAGATTATGGTGACGATGAGTCAGGTCAAATTTGAATGACATGATAACTAACAAAAACAATGAGGGGAACAAGAAAAGAAGGTGTATACAATTCCAATTGTGTTTGTTGAATGTTCCTCCTGAGATGAGTTATTCTGGTAACCAACTATGCATGAAGAAAAGTGGACGGCCAAAATTATCTCACTAATCATAGAAACTTCCTCGCATACAAAGATTGCTAGCAAGTGGTTGGGAGTGTAACGTTCACTTCACTTATTATTCCCAATTTTCATTCTCCCGACCCCCCCCCCCTCCCCCTTATCCGATTCTGGTTCAGCATGCTCAAAGCATTTACAATGGTCTCGCTTTAGCTTTCATCCTTTCAATGCCTGATCTCAATATATCCTGCATGTCTATATTTTTTTTACAAGAACCTTCCTGGAGATTTTATCGGCTTAGTTCAATCAGTTACCTGTTTGTAATATTTATTCATGAAACACTCCGTTTATGTGGCAAATTACCGTAGGTTTGTGTCAGTAAACTGCTTCTAGGAGATGTTTGAGTTCTCTTTTGCCGGCCCAGTTTGTTTTCGTTCATACCTTTTAGTGTTTACTTTTTTGTTTGTTTTGGTTTGTTTCTTGTTAATTGAATTTGTTTATATACTTTCCTGTTAATGATTTGCGGTCACAGCTCTTGCCTTTTAAAACATAAATATTTAGCTTTAGAGGTTCTGTACGATCTTGCAGAAAACATACAAATGTTTGAATTAAATCTCACATAACCAGCGATGGGGACAGACCCTCAAATAAATGTGAAATGATTATTATTTAATACCCTGCATCTAACTTACAAGTGTAAACCTGTCCAAATTTCAGAGACACAGAACCATGCAAAGATTTTTGCAAATCTTTTTCATTTTTTCTTTGTGAGGAAAGTGGTTGCATTTTTCTCTTTTTGGTAAATTGGTTCAAGTTACCAATCAAGTGTAATCATTTTAACACTATTGAATTATGCTTTCTTTTATATTCATTAACTTATCTCCAATTAAAGTGCCATCATTTTTTTTTTTTTTGGCATTCATTATCAGAGATATTATATAACTTTGCATGTTGAGAAAATTAAAGCTTTCATTTTCTACGCTTTTTAAACTTCTGCCTGTTGCTTTGTACTATTTAGTGAATAGGCGTAGAGTTGCATGCACATAGACATACTGGAGAGCGGTTGCCATCAGGGCATGATTCCCACTTTGCCAAGATGGAGACTGACATGTCATGCTCTTAGTGGAGTCCAAAATACTTAATATACCAAATATCATGGTAATGCTCTCAAATATTGAAAGGTGTTATGTTGAGTAGAGCACCGGCATACCGAAATATGTTTTGCTAAAATTAAAATAATTTAAAAATGTCTCGACAAATGCTGAAAAAACAATCCAGCGACATTTTAATCCTCGCCAAATCCTCCCTGTCCCATGTACCTGTTCCCTTCCACACTCACCTTCCTTTAGTTTCTATCACAATCATAAGTATCAGATTTGTTCCCTTAACTCTTTTTTTAATTCCCAAAGATCTGTGTAAATGTTCTATACAGGTTTACTTCCCCCATTGACATGTAATGATCTATAAGTGTACTGTAGGTCTATACAGTTAACTTACCTCATGCCAGAGCTAACAGCACACAATAGTACATAGCCATGGTAACTAATATTGTTAAATATTTGGGTACTGCTACTAAGATGTTTTAGCATGGTAACAGGATATAACTTACTGGGTATTGCTACTCTGTAAGATGTCTTTTAAGCATGGTAACAGGATATAACTTACTGGGTATTGCTACTCTGTAAGATGTCTTTTAAGCATGGTAACATGATATAACTTACTGGGTATTGCTACTCTGTAAAATGTCCTTTAAGCATGGTTACAGGATATAGTTTACTGCTCATTGTAACTCCAACAAAGGAATCTTGATGAAAACCAAATCTTTTGTTACCCTAAATTTGAATTCTTTTTAGTTCTAAGTTTAATTTTTTTTATTTTTTATGCCGAATGCTTCATTAAACTTGATTAAGACATCCTGGTACATTCAAAATAAAGGATACATATTATATGGGAAACCCCCTTTTACTAAATTATCCAATACAAACATTGCAATACATTAATAGAAAAGAAATAAACCACGGCCTGACACACCATAGAAGAGAATATACATCGACATATGCACATGCCACTAGTTGCATGCTGGCAGTGCAGAACCCAATATGAGGCTTGAAGCTACCAAACGAGTTTCTTTAGGTATATTCTAAGATGAGGATGTTGAGAGTCACAGCATTACATTTGTTTATTATTTTGTTTTTATTATTGTTTGATGTTTGTTATTGTTTATGTAGTAGAGTTGTGTTGGTTGTTATCTTTGTGGGACTTTGTTGTGAGTCTATAGCACCTTCAGCTGTCACAAACTTCATCAAGTACTCTGGGAGTTACAATGGTCTTTGTAGAGGAAGCAGACTTGATAAAACAGCTCTTGGAGGTGATTGTGGTTCATATTCCATGCCATTCCAAAAAAAAATACAATTCCATAGCAACGGAGGCTGTCACAATAATTGGACTAGTCGAGCTTCATTTGAAATATTGCAAAGGCAAAGGCCAAATATTTCAAACGTAGACAATACTACAAAGGGAAGAGTTTTAGTGATGAAAAATTGTATTAATTGAATCAAATCATTAATTTACATGTTCATTATACTTCTTTTAGTGAACAAATCTAGTGTGACCAATTGCAATACTACTTTGATTAATATTGGCTCAGTTTGGAAAACTTGCTGTTTCAAACAGAAGCATGTTTGAATTTGATATCTATTAAGGTAATGGTATGACTCTGAATGTGATAACTTTGGGCTGTGATTGGGACTAATTAATTAATCAATTAATTAAATGAACTTTCATTGCACTCTCATACTTATTATCATCGAAGAAGCAAGATATGCAGATCTTTACTTGCAATGACATGGCAGATTTCAGTGTATGATTGTTGAAATCTAATGCAAAAAATTGATGTTTTTTATATTTTTATTTCACAGATCATTTATGTTACAACTTTGTTTTTTGTGTGTATAGTAAAATGCTGTCAGGTTTTAGCCTGAACACCATTTTTCAGTTGTAAATCACTCTGCAAAATGCTTGTCATTATAAAATTAAAACATGGTATTGTTTAATACTGCCATCATTCCCTTCGGCTACTTAATATGCTTTCTGGATGACAGTTCTTACTCCTGCTATAACTCTGTATGAGTCTTCATGAAGCTGCCTACTCGTTTTCCTCCATATTAACCTACCGGCGATTGCACTGTTAGACATTAATTAATCCACTAATCTCTGTGTTTTGTTTACAGATTAATACCCTCACCACACCATAGTCTGTTCGCAGACATGCCATCATCACAACCATCTACAGCACCCTTACCACCAACTCAAGTTCTACCCGATTACTTCCCTTACTCGAGCCCTTACCAAGCAGCTCCGCTGCCACAGCTCTCAAATGCAGGTAAGTCATTACCATCTTATCAAATATCTCCATGTTTGCTCAGCCACACTCTGTTGAAGGTAAGCAATGAGTGGTAGGTCCAAGGTCCAGGGTGGTTTGTGCAGATTGAGTATTTATATAACTATAAATGACTCATTAGTAGTTTACAAAGGAATGACTGAAGTAATTCAACGACTCAAAACTAGGAAATTAACAACCAAGTGTGCAAGAGTAACTGAAATAACTAAAGACTAGGAAATTAACAACCAAGTGTGCAAGAGTAACTGAAATAACTTAAGACTACGAAATTAACAACCAAGTGTGCAAGAGTAACTGAAGTAACTGATAGTTCCCTAGTCTTTAATTGGTGACTTTAATGAGTACGTCCTTGTCCTCGTTAAATTCACCAACTAAAGACTAGGGAACTATCAACCCAAGTTTGCAAGAGTAAATTAATATCTTCTTTTCCTCTTCCATGTAGAATGTCTTGTTAACTTCTACCCTTTTTCAAGAGTGCATTTATAGGTTAGGCTATAAAAGTAGGTCATGTCATCTAGAGCCTGGATGCTCCTGTACATTCTTCCTTGTTTTGAAACATAGTTTTTAGTTGTTGAACTACTTCAGTCATTCTGATGAAAGCCAGTATGTAAATGTAAAAAATAATATATAAAAATGCAAAAAGTGATGTGTTTAAATGTTAAAAAATTAAACTAGGGCCGTGAATTGTCGTTGATACTATCTATACTTTGATAGAATTGTAATCTTAGATTCATGTCTAGGAATGTTTCCTTTCAACACGTAATGCTGCTGTTTCTGACGAGAAATAATACTGCATTCTGTGGTGTCACCTGACACCAATATTTTACTCAGATTGACACCGTGAGTTGGATGTGTTTTATGAAGGATACTGTGTGTTGCATATATACTTACAACTGTAAAAAAATTCCATCTCATAAATCAGTAGTATAAATCAAAGCCTTCCATTCTTTCTTCTGATTTCACAGACATCGGTGATCTGTTCAGTTTACTGCAGCAAGAAATCCCAGTGAGTATTCAGTGATTGGCTGAATGATAAGGGAAAAATTCAAGTAAAATCATTTCTTTATAGAAATTATTTGTAACGATTGAACTTCAATTTTAATTTTTAGGAATGTTCTAGTCGCATCTCCACAAAGCTCTCTCGACCAATTTTATGGTAGACAATATGTACTATATACTCCTTATTTCATTAAAAGTGCAACAAATTTAGTCCAGCAAGTAGCTGGTAGTCTCCTATATTTTGTAGTAGTAGTAATAATATAGAGATAAGGGCAAGATATATAAATAGTAAACTGTATTTTTTTGAGTTTTTTTTGGTACTTTAGAAAGGGTCAACTTACAATATAGGTGATAGGTTATGTAGCTCATAGTCAGATAGTGTCCATGTTCATTCCATGATACTACCGTTCTGTTGTGAAGCCTTCACTACACATCCCATTTTATCACCAGTATGGCGGCATTAACGCAGAGTTTTCATGGTGTTTTTCTAGCTGCAACAAATGAACTGGGATCATGCTCATCATAGCAATAGGAATGCCCAAAGAAGCCCCGGGAGGTCTGGACCACAAGATGTCATTCCACTCGACTAAATTGCTCACCCTTCATCATGCAGGTGCTCAAAAACCCATCGCTGCTTCGGTCACCCTTCTTTGCTTCGGTCACTCATACTTGCTCGTGCTGTTACCTGGTCATCTGTTAGCAGCATCATATAATTTTTTTTTTTTT
>KN892705.1:21004-36982 GCA_000934455.1 Apostichopus parvimensis
TTTTTAGTTGTTGAACTACTTCAGTCATTCTGATGAAAGCCAGTATGTAAATGTAAAAAATAATATATAAAAATGCAAAAAGTGATGTGTTTAAATGTTAAAAAATTAAACTAGGGCCGTGAATTGTCGTTGATACTATCTATACTTTGATAGAATTGTAATCTTAGATTCATGTCTAGGAATGTTTCCTTTCAACACGTAATGCTGCTGTTTCTGACGAGAAATAATACTGCATTCTGTGGTGTCACCTGACACCAATATTTTACTCAGATTGACACCGTGAGTTGGATGTGTTTTATGAAGGATACTGTGTGTTGCATATATACTTACAACTGTAAAAAAATTCCATCTCATAAATCAGTAGTATAAATCAAAGCCTTCCATTCTTTCTTCTGATTTCACAGACATCGGTGATCTGTTCAGTTTACTGCAGCAAGAAATCCCAGTGAGTATTCAGTGATTGGCTGAATGATAAGGGAAAAATTCAAGTAAAATCATTTCTTTATAGAAATTATTTGTAACGATTGAACTTCAATTTTAATTTTTAGGAATGTTCTAGTCGCATCTCCACAAAGCTCTCTCGACCAATTTTATGGTAGACAATATGTACTATATACTCCTTATTTCATTAAAAGTGCAACAAATTTAGTCCAGCAAGTAGCTGGTAGTCTCCTATATTTTGTAGTAGTAGTAATAATATAGAGATAAGGGCAAGATATATAAATAGTAAACTGTATTTTTTTGAGTTTTTTTTGGTACTTTAGAAAGGGTCAACTTACAATATAGGTGATAGGTTATGTAGCTCATAGTCAGATAGTGTCCATGTTCATTCCATGATACTACCGTTCTGTTGTGAAGCCTTCACTACACATCCCATTTTATCACCAGTATGGCGGCATTAACGCAGAGTTTTCATGGTGTTTTTCTAGCTGCAACAAATGAACTGGGATCATGCTCATCATAGCAATAGGAATGCCCAAAGAAGCCCCGGGAGGTCTGGACCACAAGATGTCATTCCACTCGACTAAATTGCTCACCCTTCATCATGCAGGTGCTCAAAAACCCATCGCTGCTTCGGTCACCCTTCTTTGCTTCGGTCACTCATACTTGCTCGTGCTGTTACCTGGTCATCTGTTAGCAGCATCATATAATTTTTTTTTTTTTTAATTTGGTTGTAATGATTTGGCCAATCACACTAGACTTCTGTGTTTTGTCAGCGAGTCTGTTCAGGTGAGGTGTTAGTTTGCTCAGGATACATGTACATGTCCTTCTGGCTCTAGGAGTTGGTCAGATTATTAGATGCAGTCTTTTCGGCCATTTGGCTAAGAATCATGTGTAGTGTCTTTGCCCTTTATCAAAGGACGTGTGATACACATTTGAAGTAGCATTGTTATGAACACACAGTCACAGTCTTGATGCAAGGCGGACCAGGGTTGAAGGTGGACCATGTATTTGTGCCCAGGGTGATTAAACGCACAGTGGTTAAATAGTTAATTGGCTCTATAATCCTTTACAATATACTCTGTATCCTGTAGTATACCACGATATTTAGCTGACATTGCCAACCTCAAAAACATATAAAGTCACATGATGCTTGTAGTAGACTTATTTCACACTTTCTCTGCTGATTTTCACATGTTAGATAGTAAACCAGACAGCTTGGCTGATCTAGGCAGTCTTGAACAGTTTTGTAATAGTTAAGTCTGTACTGTCAGCTGGGACCAAACAGAACAATGGTCTTGATAAATGCAGCGTATGTTAGTACGATTGTTTGAACAGTCGACTGAGGCATCGACCAATGGTAAATTGAAGTAGTTCATGTTGTTGACACATTTAAGATTTTGAGTGCTCACACAACAATAGTGATCTAGAAATGACAGGTTAAAACTTACAGTTTGCTTGTAATCTCTCTGCCAGTGTAAGCATTTGGAAAATGTAATTAAGAAAGCCGGAAAAAGGTATATATAAATATATATATGTATATATATGTATATATATATATGTATATATATATACACATATATATATATATATATATATATACACACACATATATATGTAGTTATCAAAATGTGACAAAAACGTAACATGGTTTTGATGGATTGCTTAAAGTAATTATTTAGCTAATTAATTATTGAATATGCATGAGATTTGATTCTCAAGTGAGTGTGGTCTGAAATATTTAACATTTCTGATCATCCTTCTTGTTTCCTTCCATCAGAGGCAAGACTGCCTTTGAATCGTATCCATAAAATACTTCGCTTATCACCGTCACATGAACATTTCAGCACTACATTTATCTCTCATTGGCTCATGTGATGATCTTACCTCAAAAAGACAAGTAAATTCAGGTTAAAAATGACTTCCCATTTTGTGTATTAAAATAGCTTATTTTGGATTGCCCAAGGTTTTAATTTTATCCAAGTGATTTTGTGTTGTAATAGAGTGTCAATTGTTACTTATAGTGTGAACTGTGAATGCTCGTTTTACAATTTTAGTCATTCTTTCATTTTCACTTTTCTTTTACTACAAATAGACTGTGTGCTATATATTTGTAAATCTTAAATACCAAAGCTGTATTTGTATTTCTGTCTGTCAGCTGCATAGAGAGCTTTGTAAGTTTTGTTGTAGGTGCATATGGTAGACATCTTTTCTCTGGCAATGCCAGTTGAAATTTGCTTCCACTCATTAGGCTGATATGCTCGACAGGTCTTGCTAAAGCTTTGACACTCAGCCCAGTGCAGTCCTGGTCAAATTTGAATTTTCTTCCGTGTGCACACAGTATTAGATATGTTGACCCTTCAGAGTCAGGACTGATCCCATACATACAGAGACAGACCCTTCTGTGTCCTGACTAATCCCATAGATGGAGCCATCTGTGTCCTGACAGATCCCTTACATATACAGATGGATGCTACTGTGTTCTGACTAATCCCATACATACAGAGATGAACTCTACTGTGTCCTGACTAATCCCATAGATGGACCTCTCTGTGTCCTGACAGATCCCTTACACACACAGATGGATGCTTCTGTTCTGACTAATCCCATACAAACAGAGATGGACCCTACTGTGTCCTGACTAATCCCAGAGATGGACCTCTCTGTGTCCTGACAGATCCCTTACACACACAGATGGATGCTACTGTTTCCTGACTAATCCCATACATACAGAGAAAGACCCTTTTGTGTCCTGACTAATCCCATAGATGGAGCTTTCTGTGTCCTGGCGGATCCCTTACATACACAGATGGATGCTACTGTAACCTGACTAATCCCATACATACAGAGAAAGACCCTATTGTCATGTCTGATTTCATACACACACAGATGGACGCTACTGTGTCCTGACTAATCCTAAACAAGTCTTCTTCTCCTACAGACAAAGGCTTTCCAACATTATGCTAATGGTCCGCATAGTTACACTGGTTCTTTTTAAAACACGAATTCTATTGAAACATCAGGACGTAACGTAGGACTTGCTTCATTTATGTATCTTTTCACTCATAATCTGTTACAACACACTTTCTCAAACTTCTATACAACCTATTCCCTCGTTCACAACTACAATACATGTAATCCTCAGCTTCTTCTGCATATGGTAAACTGCTCATCCTCCTCTCCATTGAGCCTTCGATAGAATGCCATTAACCGTTGGCATTAGTTGACAGACCTTGTTTTAAGATCTATGAGATATAACTTGAGTAAATGATACCTCAGTACTTAATGATGTTGATCATTTGTTTGCATACATACTTTCTTTAAGACTATGAAGCCCTGCACTCCTTTATTGTATGGAAGCAGCAGGTATTCATTTGTGATGGGAATGGTGGTGGATGGGTAGTGTTCAGTCTGGCATATGTGTGTTGGGATAGAGTATACAGGGAAGGTATACAGGGAAGGTATACAGGGAAGGGTTGGTTCTAATTGTGTGTGTTTGTTTATATTGCTATTATATACTGTAATATTTCCTTCTAATACTGTCATTATAGGGAGTAGGGCACTTCATCTAGCCTTCGAGGGTTTAATGTTCTACTTCCTGCACATGATGTCTCTTTTATCACTTTCTTCTTACCCTCTGATTATTGTAAAAATTAAATGCATGATGTGAGAAACACATAAATGAAATACATACATGTGTCACAACTGATCCCATACATAAGAGGACATTTCTGTGTCATGACTGATCCCATTCTGTACGTACAGACCGTTTGTCATGACTTGATCCCTCACATACAGACCTTGCTGTGGCATGGCTGATTGTTATACACACACATACAGACCTTGCTGTGGCATGTCTGATTCTATACACACACAAACAGGCCCTGATTCTAATACACACACACAGGCCCAGCTGTGACATGGCTGATTCTAATACACACACACAGGCCCTGCTGTGGCATGGCTGATTCTAATTCACACACACAGGCCCTGCTGTGGCATGGCTGATTCTAATACACACACACAGGCCCTGCTGTGGCATGGCTGATTCTAATACACACAGGCCCTGCTGTGGCATGGCTGATTCTAATACACACACACAGGCCCTGCTGGGTGATGGTTGCATAGAGAAGCATTTGTTCTTTAATTAACCCCTTGTTCGTTGGAGTTGCCATTTTTTGTGTTACTCTTCACACAAATCATTTTCAGTTCATCTGTTAATTGACATGCACACCCAAAACACACACTCACTTAATGGATATGAATCTTAAATATTGCTAAGTTTAATATTTGTCTCGACTGACTATCAATAAATACTGTTAGTTTTTTGCCTTCAGCCGTGGATCTTTGCCTTTCATGGTGTCCTTCTTTTTGATGTAACTTTATCATTAAGTATATCAGTGTTTATATTACTATTGCAGTTTTATACTACTGTTCTCAATTTCTGTGAAATTTGTTTTATTTGGGTAATTTTTTCTTACTAGTGAATGACCAGGATGTTAGGACATCCTGTCTTGTGTGTACATTTGAAGAGAAACATTAACAACTGAAAATACCAGTAAAATGTAAATTGTAAAAGTTTCCACTTACCATGGATATTGTAGTTTGAAGTCTTTTGTACAGTGTACATAAGGAAATATACAGTTAGAAAAATTTGAATTTTGTGCTTTGTATTTACTTTATGTTGTCCTCAGGTGACTTATTAAACCACCATTTTTTCCTCATTCACTGCTATGGATGTAATAAATAAGGGATTGACTAATATCAGATATTCAACATTCCTGCTAGACACTACTCCATGATTTTTTTGAACAGTGACCCTGGACCCCTCCCCCATTTCATGAAAGCATTTAGAGTACAAATATAATAGGAGCAACAAGTGTTAATTGAGGAAGTTTCTTTTAGAGAACTTTTCTTCTTCATAATAAATAACAAAAAAATGAGTACTTTAAAAGCTATGATCAAATTTTGGTGCAACAGACAAAAAATGAAAGGTCCCTTGGCGGTATCATTGAGGTATATTGATTTTAAACCAATTTCCAATGATTTCCTACAGCATCTACAGAAAAGTAGCTAAATGGATAACCCAGCTTGTCATCTTCATCTGTTTGCATGATCTTTATTTCAGCTTGCAACGCTTTTTGTCACAGATTTAAGGGAAAACTTACTTCTGAAATGTCCCCTTTTCTGATCAAATTCCTGAAGGAAGGTCTTTTGTCTATGCTTATAAACACCTTTAAATAACATTAAATGATGACCCTCCCTAAGTGTTAAAAAAAATATATATATATATATATATATATATTGGAGAAAACATCTGTGACTTAATATGATAGTTGAACAGAGATGTAAATATGATTGATGACGAGTATCGACTTAATACTCCCGACAGCAGTACGTACCTCTGTACAAAACTGGCGAGTTCTTAGTCATCAAAGCAAAAAAGTGCATAATTCAGTTTTTGATTATTTCTGTTATCCAACATATCACATGAGGTTAATTTCAATATTCAAAGAATACCTCATGCTTAATTGCCACTTGAAAGTCTGTGATGAATTTATGATCCAGCTTCACTAGTACTGTAACAGGTTGATGATAATGGCAACCCGACCGAGTCAGTCATTCAATCCTATCCCGAGCATGTTCCATACACGTTCATTCGCCACTAAACATGTCAAGTTTTGCAATTGTTTCCTCCTTGTCTTTGGCTGGTATTTTTGGTCCTTCACTTGCTGGTTCTGACACATTTTCCTCTTTTTCTATAATCTGCGTCTTCCCCTGGACCCACATCTTAAATTCAGGTGCTGTTGCTTTATGTCCGTCTACTCCTCCTCCTTTATACAATGCCTCGGCTTGCTGGAATCTCTGATGTGCTTTCTTCCATGAAAAGGAGATTTTCTTGTCTCTGTTCAAAGCCGAGTCCAAGGTTGTAGCACTAACAGAACCAAGTCCCGCTTTACCACTATGAACACCCACCTGGATCTGATTACAAAGAGAGATTGAGATTTAGCTATCAAAACAAACCTAGCACTAACAGAACCAAGTCCCACTTTACCACTATGAACACCCACCTGGATCTGGTTACAAAGAGAGATTGAGATGTAGCTATGTTATCAAAACAGACCGAGCACTAACAGAACCGAGTCCCACTTTACCACTATAAACACCCACCTGGATCTGAGATATAAATGCTTTATCAAGACATCAATATTTTTATTTTAATTTGCCTGAGCATGATTATTCATGAAACTCAGCTACTTACTGGTTCTTTGAGACCTTTGTTTCCCTTCCCGAGGGAGTCCCCTTCTTTCCATCCCATCTTTAATAGCAGTTGATGCCCCTTGTTACTCTCATCGATGGCTCTGAAAGAAAAAAAGAAAATGTCAGCAGGCAGAAAAGAACCAGCAAGTACACCCAGTTGGGACAATTTTTTCTATACTGTAGTGTCATGTCCCGCTTCAGAGCACTCGTATTGTCAGTACAAGCAGTATGAATATCATGTATCTATCAGATCAAGGTTAGGAACTGTGTGTTCTGTCAATATGAGTGCTTTGAGAGCATGATATTGGAGTACAGTGTAGTGAGGTATTAGCATTAGGAAATTGTCCCAACTGGCTGGCAAGTAGCAGAGTTTCATGAATATTCATGCTAGGCTAATTAAAATATGGGTAGTGATGACTGATCAGCATTAGTTAGGTGACATACTAAAGGAGAAAAATGCTGAAAATTAAAAAACATAAAACCTCTGTGATTTCCTTGGGTGGAAAACAATTTGGCATCACCATCTAAATCAATCTAGTAAACTGGGATATCATGAGTTACAATGAAGTGTCCTTCCTGCCTAATGAAAGATTCATTTTTAAGTGGATTACACTGATCGGTTGAATCGTATAAGATTCTGTTTATAGATAAACAATGAGTAAGGTTCGCGCTTCAATCCAACGTCGTGCCTGGTGGACACCTTACCTATCCACAGATGCAGGGGCGTCCTCCCTCTGGTATGGGTTATCGCTACCGATAGTCTGCCTCCTCTCCTCTGCTCTATCAGCGTACCTCCCATCCACCGTTACATCTTGGACTCGATACTCTTCTCCTACGAGGTTGTACTTCTTCTTCATTTTCTTCAGCGCCTTCTTTCTTAACGTCTCCTTGTCTTCTTTAGTTTCTGGTATAGACTCGACTGAAAAAATATCGGCGAGTTATTCACCTCACTTTAGGTAAAAGTATACATTTTCACCCCAATGGCAATTATTTTGACTTGTTTATTACGGCTAAAAAGACATGATATATGATAGCCCTTTCAAAACTCATCTCTTACTTCTGTATGTACAAAAGTAATTGATATTTACCTACGTGACATATGGACATCATTTCAAATGGCTTTACCAGGTGTACATTCAATGAAAGGAGCTGAATGAACTACAAAACTCAAAGTCATTGCTTTTTTAATCTTCAGTTATTGTGTGCACTTCAATGACAACAAAGTAATAAGCTCATTGGTAAATAGCTAGTTTGCACCTGACAGTTATAGCACACTAATTAATATCAGGATATGACCTAATACCAAATATTTAAAAAAAAAACAATCACATGGATGTACCTGTGACAAAGTCCCTGCCCCTCTTTTCAATATTTCTCAACACTTTTCAGGTATCAACCAATCTAGTGATTGGGTACATAACTGTGACTCTAACTAGCATGGTTCCTTACAATTTCTAAAAGCATCTTAACCCTAGACCCGCTGTGAATTGGCTTCAATTTAGACCACACATAGCTTCATCCTGGGAAACATCCTATGACACAAAACCATCCTATGACACAAAACCATGAATCAGACTGAAATTTACATCATCAGCAATACCTTAATAACCAACACATAGACTTACAAGTCATTTCTAGCCAACTTCTCAAAAACCAAAGATATCAGTTTTTACCTTTCTGAGTAACCTGAGCTGTCAGCTTGGCCTGGACCAGCCCTGGTTCACAATTCTCACAGGTCCAATTCCCAAGATGTATATGAACTTCAAACGTTGTACTACCAATCGTGAGGATGTCATTCTGAGTCAAGTCCAGGGCTTTGCCCAGAGTGCGACCCTAAGAGAAAATACAAAAGATATGTAACACTGCATTTAAATGGCTGCGGCCGATAAAACAGTCGTCCAATTTTAGAAGAGCCTTTGTTACAGTCAAGAGCTTCTCTCTTCTTCCTGCCATGCAAGAGAGTAATAATTTAAACAAGATCAGTCTGTGATATTTTTTTTAATATTACTAACTCTACTCTCGTATAACTGTTATTCAATATGTTTACCAGAGATAGATTTACGATGCATTTTCACATAGATTATAGAAACTTTACTTTTTGTCTGTTCCTTCGTGTAAATAAAGCTTAGGTCGACTCACGGAGGCAATCAGTCTTCCATTAAGTAAGGTTCCGTTCTGACTGCCGAGATCTTTCAGGGCGTAGCATCTCCTCTGATCACAGTAAGATATCTCTGCGTGCTGCTTACTGACAGCGATCTCTGGTAGCCTGACCACGTGACCACCTCCTTCCCTAGATATTAAAAATAGGAAAAAAAATGGGAATCAATCATTCAAACTGAGAGAGAGAAAGATACCGAAGATTATTATCACGTTTGCATTGATTTGGGGAAAAAATCGATTTAAAATGTACAGCCTTAATTTTTAAATTTGTCAGTATGTAATACAAACCACTTTAATATGAATCTCTGTGCGGGAACCTGACTGTTACAACAAGAGAATAGCCATGGTCCTGTTAACCTCTCAGACATACATCAAATGATAGATTCTTGTTTATGATGACAAACAAAAAGAAACCATGGTAAAGATGAAATCATCTATACATTCTAATGACAACACAGACAGACAAAATTTCTATCTTATCACTCTTTGCAGGAATGCTTTGTCATCCAAAATCAATCATAACGTCGCAACATGGTATCTATTATCAAAATTTATTACTCATATTTTCGACAATTTTGACATTCTACAATGAATGAAAGAATGAATGACTGCATTTTCACAAAGTCCAAACAATCACTATTTCCAAAAAAAAGAGTAAATAAAAGTGTAAAGGAAAGACAACATGTAACATATAAATCACTACACCTTAAATATCAAATTTAAATATTGATAAATACTGGATTGTGGAATGGTCAAGTCCCAACTACTGACGCCGTTGACTGATACGGTATAGGACATTACTTACCTTCCTATGGTGCCACCCATTACTGTAACGATATGTAGAGATCCAACAGCAACGCACTTGGAGTCGGTGACAATCAGACGTACACACGGTGGATAATCCAAAGGATTAACTAACAAAGACAGAGAGGGAGAGAGAGAGGGCGCTTTATCTTTCAAATCAAAATCAATCATATCACTTATAATTTCTTCAAGAACTTCAAATTATGGTCATTGGTGAAATTGTGAAATTAAACCTCTTTTAACTTAAGATTAATCCCTCTCCGCTAGTACTAACCGATCCATCACCATAATGAAATCACAATTGTAGAATCACACTTGGAATTTATGAACAAGCGTGATTTAACCAAAGCTGCACGATTGAAATGGTTACATTAAATTTAAAAAAAAAGTCATGTATAATAGAGGTACACCAACAGAAACAATTTTTTTCTTCTCTATTTTGCAGTTTCTTTGTTAACTACTCTGAAAAGCATTTTGAAAAAACTATCATCAATAATCACGACCAATGATAGCATTTCCCCGGTCCAAATGTTATCATCACTGACAAACCTGGTGGCTCAACTACCTCCTCCTCCTCCTCCTCCACTGATGGGTCATCTTCATCACTCGATACAGCCGACCAATCAGATTCCTCCTCATCAACATCCGATGTATCCTCACTACTCTCCTCCTCTTGCTCCTCATCCTTAGAATCATCTACCTCCTCTGAACTATCCTCCACCTCCCCTTCCTCCATCTCACTCACCTCATCCTCACCCCTATCCTCCTTCCTTTCACTTTCTGAATGTTCAGCCTCTTCCCCATCTTCCTCCCCTTCCCCCTCCTCTTCCTCTTCATTATATTCAATCCTGGGCCTATTCTTATAATCGACCTCCATGGGTTCTATCCTACCATCTACCTTTCCCTCTCTTTTCCCTGTCCCCTCCTCCATCACTTCTCCCTCCTCTATACAAATATTCAATTCATCATCTGATATTATAATATAATCATCTCTGGCATTTTGTGTAGACTCCTGATCTTTCCGATATTTATCCCTTTTTTCAGTTTTCTTCCTGTGTTTCTTATGTCTATGTTTGGTTTTCGTTCGTCTCGATTTTTGTGTTCTAACTCTATCATCAACCTCGAAAGATGATGATAACGACTGCGACGAAGGTATTGCACTCTTGCTCTGCAGAGAAACATAACCAATGCTTACACATGACCATCCCTACTAAAGAAACACTCTATTTGACCTAACCATGCCAAGAAAAAAAAAATGTCCATAACTAAGCTGGCAGTTTGCATCTAGCCAGAGAACAAACTTCTTTCATGTGCTAATTACATCAGTCAAACACAGTCTATAAGTAAACATCCAAGTTACAGATAAGATGAGTTTGTACCATTGGTTCCTTTTCACAATCGGTGTTTAGCAGCAACGAGGACAGTGATTGGCCCACTGAGGTCATCTTTTAACCCATCTTGCCAATGGAGGTTTCATTGCCTTGACTGTTTTAATCTGCAGAGCTTTTCCAACTAGGTGCAAGATGACTGCTTTATCATTTTTTTACAATCACAAACAAACAGGCCAAGGGTATAGGGAAAACTGGTAGCGCATTCAGCAAATCTGAGGATAAACTTTGGTAAATACTCAAAAGGTTTCAATTTAAGCATCACTAAAGGAGAAGAAACTGTCCTCTTTGAATGTAAGTAACGGGAAGCAACGAGTTTACTATTGCTTTTTCTGTACATTCAATGACAGGGATACAAACTGCCAGTCAAGAGTTACGTATCATTTTTGTCCAGATTTTGTTACCTACCATAGCTGGGTCTCCCTGATCCTACAGCCAATGGTGAGGAATTAATATTCAGTTGTGCAAGTGATGAGATGATATGATCTTCCTATGTCAGAGGATGATAAAAGAAAATCCGATAAGGACCTCAGGATAAGGACCTAAGGACCTCAAAACTTGGAAGAAATGACAACTGCTGTATCTTTCACAAATTTTGGTTTTCAAAGCTTTGACAGCAAAAGTGAATCGATGCTGTGTTTTTTTTTTTCTGTGGTGACTTGAAGGGGGAAGATTTTATGTCTAAATATACTTAAGTCGAAGTATCAAATGATCTTGGCTGAATTTATATTACATTTGCAAGGAATTCAGACCTCTTCTCCCTGATTTTTCGAATTATCCAAGTTGCTACAACCACCAATTGTGAAAAGAAATGTCTAGGATATGATGTAAGAACAACAGTAGTGTCTATAAAATAGTCTAATAACGTATGGTGAAAACTTGTATCAAATGCACAGTTCATTCTATTTGGTCCAGTACAATTTAAATTATGTTCCCTAATGACCATCTTTAGACAAGAGACTAACATTGATATGACAAATACAAAGTACATGTGTCAGTTAATAATGTGCAGGTAAAACGTTCAGAATTGTTCATGAACATCTAGCCTAAACAAAAAAAACTAATACCACCTAATAATGTTACAGGTCCATGGTAGTAAAACTTACACTTCATTAACATACATACCAGTCCACGGTATTAAAACCTTTACTTCATTATCAAACATACCAATTGCTCTGGTTTCTTCTTGTCCTTCGTCTTTTTCTTTGTTTTTTTCTTGGATTCCCAAGCTAGTTTCTGATCATCCTGCTGGTTCTGTGATTTACTAGACTCAGGAACTTCCACCTTAGAGTGGAATTCATAGCCGTTGGTCTCTTCGTTGTAAAAAAAGTAGGTCGCAGAGTGAGGGTCGTACAACAACGATGTCTTCTGCGTAAACGAAATTCAAAGAAAATTGTCAAAAGTTTTCATCGGACAATGGTTACGGCAGAAACCAGATGGACAGAGAATCATTTACGGAATTTATAAATGATTATACTTCCCAGAAAATGAGTGACCAATGACCAAGAATACCTCAGGTAATGTGTCATCTACAAAGATTACTGCAGTATTTAGTGACCGGACTATGTAACGCATGATTTGGTCGATCAGAGATGAGATACGTCTTGCAAAAAACCTGTTGCTCAACATCTGGGAATAACGCAGAGGGGTACAAACTAAAAGAAAATATTCTTGAAAACTTAAAGCATATTTGAAAGCATGATAATATTGGGACAAATAGTGATCACTTTACACTATAGTTGCTACTGGTCTGGGAAAAAATCCGACTTTGCTTCTTTCCACGCTTTTTCATTGTTTTTATTTGCCTTATGCTGTAACCATGTTTGTGTCCTGAGAAACAAAAACCTGGATCAATTTCCTTCTTGCTTGTGGTTGAAGTCATGAAGACATGAATCACTTGAGAAATAAGAAACTTTTACCTTAAATTTAGGTTTCATAGAAAAATAATGAACTAGGCTGCATTACTCACTGGATCATAATAGTAACCAGATTTATAGTCATAATACATTCCAGATTCCATGTCCATCACATAGCCAGATTCCTTTACAGCATTTTCGGCTGTCTGTCTCAGTGTCTCTGCTAATGACTCAATGCCATTCTGAAATGGAAATTAAACATGTGCATCTTTGATGACAGCCTTGATGAAGAAAACTTGTAGTGATATCACCCAAATTATGATAGCACATGCTCATGTTCCAAGTCTGTTTAATTAGTGGGAATTGGTTAAGCTGCAAGGTTTCATGATAAAATAACCTTCAAGTAATAGGTATATACTGGAAGGGGTCTGTTTGAATTACTAACCTCAAGAAGGTCTGGTGCCACCAGACTGTCCTCCTTAGCAACATCAAGTTTTGTTGTTCCTTTACCGTCATGTTTGTCATCTGTCTGAGTTGAAATTTCCCTCGTCTCTCTCTGGAATCTTTTCTTGAGTCGGTTGATCTCCTCATTCAGTTTTTGAATCTATAAAATAGAACAAAGCAAGAAATAATAATGATTTTTATTCTGCTCTGAGATGTCAAGGCAGCAATATGACAAAACTTGAATTCATTGTGAGACCCAAAATACAAAAGTACCATAAATGTTCACACATGAGTTTTAAACGGAACCACCCTGAAGGGTACATAACTTACAATTTCAAGTTGTCCATTTGCAGACATGATAACCAGGGTTGAACTTAAAAACGAAACAGGTTTTATCATTTCATAGTATTTGAATATATACCTGCTCCTTTTGTCAACTCAACCAAATTGCTAGCTACTTCCCAGTCCCAAATGAGAATCGGCCTCCTTATAGAGGATAAAGAGGATTACCATTTAACCCAAGCAAAGAGAAAACAGAGGAGATGAGTACTAGTTGGGATCTCTCTCTAACAATAATTGGAATAACAGCCATACATAAATTAATCAATGGACACTTTTACTTTACCTCAGTTTTCAAGTTTACTGTGTCTGCTTCAGCTATTTCTTTCAAGTATGTCTGCAAGGCCAAATCCTTTTTGGCCTCAATAATATCTGCTTGCAACTTTTCCATCTTTCATTCTTGAGTTATAACTTTCTGTTAAAACGACAAAATAAAATAAATTCACTTGTTAACTATGTTCCTTCAAAAGTTGAGAAAGTGGTCAGATATGCTTTCAGTTTCAGGAGCAAGGGGTGAAGCAATTAAAACACGATGGGAATTTTATTTGAATGAGCATGCCACTTACTTATTTAACAAAACAACTGGTTACATAAACATTGCAATAGTGCTTATCTAACCTTATCTTAGACGATGCAGTTTGTTTCTTTACCTAACCATCAGGTACGTTCAACACATGTGAGTATTTAACCGATCGTGAGGAAAATAAGGGCATTCTACTGTTCTGGCTGTATTCAATGTAGGCCTATGAGGATATAGAGGCCCCTGCTCATTTGCTGTAACTTAGGCTACCACTTATTCATAAGCTAGACGGAGCAAAAACTGTTTTAATTCCTGTGAGCTCCCAACCAATGTATTTTTCTAGGGGATAACGAAATAGGCCTAGGCATATATTACTACATTGTGAATTGAAGGATTAACATATCCAGGTTCAATTTCTATTTTGGATTGCAAACAAGCATAGACAGACATTGGCCTAAATATTTTCCTCTCTAATCACTAACCATGATTAATCTCTAACTAGGCCAGGGACTTCCAACTGTATTAGTTCTAAGGCCTAACGTTTGACATGAGAAGGCTAGAAAGAAGGCATTATTACTAGCCTAGCCAAGTTGGTATAATTGGCTAGCCCATGTTCATCCTTACTCTTACTACTAGTCTAGGTAGTCACTGTTACTAAATTAGGCCTAGTATTAAAACGCCTGAATCCTAAGTTACTATAAAGTAGACTACTGCAGAATGTGTTCGGCATGTTTATATAGGCTGCTTGAATGGTCTCTGATAAGGAATGGTTACTATAGAGGTCAATTCACCACATATCAGGTCCTCGGGAGGATTCCCAGTCCTGAAGTATCACTGGCACCGCAGAATAGATAGAAAGTCACACATGTTACTTTGGAAGCAGAGAAATTCAATAACAAATGGAAAATTTTGACATAGCGCCATCTTCTTTGTCGCGGTAATATCAAACATGGAGATACTAGATGTACCTGTAGTACGTACCTGCCGTAGGCCTATTAACGGTTTACGGAAGGATAATATGTAAAATTGTATTGAAAGACAACTGTGGAAGACCCTGGGCAGATGCTCAACAACATTTTAAAGTCACAGAATGTTTAAAAGCGGTTTCCTGTAATGACATTCTAAGTTGAGCCCAAATTAGGCCAATGCATGGCGGAGAAACTCCACAAGTGTCAACAGCTCGCAGCAGCCCTTTACCAAGATGATATTGTGTAGGCAAAACAGTTGGAACTGAAGATACACTGCGTTAAGGCCTGGCCTAACAAAGTACTTAGGATAAGGTCCTTGGCTAGGCTAGTAGTAGTAGTACCCAGTATGTACATTAACGTTTGCAACCCTAGTAAAGTAGTATGACTTGGACTTGAAACCTAATATGATGTAAGACATATTATGCCCTACAGCATTTGATAATAACAGGATCTAGCCTAGGTTAAGTATAGGCCCTATAGCCTAGTAGCATGGACACTTCGAATTTCGGACACCTAAGCCTTAAACCACCCCAAAACTATATCTTCTGGTATAAATCACCTGAAAATATACTTGATATGGTGGGAGAAGTGTGTTATATTAAGATACACGGCCAAACTTTCTTTCCTGCAAACTGTTTTCACGTTGTATTCCGAGAAGATTCTTCGTGATTGTTGAACTGGTATTTCTTTGCTAGAGTATTACGAATTTCGGACACACGGTCCCACAGTGTGGCGCTGGTGATAAAATTGGTGGCGCAGTTGCTCTTTCAGTAATTATAACAGACTTCATAGATCTC
>KN892705.1:37134-51372 GCA_000934455.1 Apostichopus parvimensis
AAGAAGATTCTTCGTGATTGTGGAACTGGTATTTCTTTGCTAGAGTATTGCGAAATTCGGACACTCGTTCCCACAGTGTGGCGCTGGTGATAAAATTGGTGGTGCAGTTGCTCTTTCAGTAATTATAACAGACTTCATAGATCTCCATCATTTTATTGACAAATATGTAAGTACTTACTTGCACACGGGTCATTTTGGAGAGAAAATAACTGTAGTTTTGTACTTTTTGGTGAAATTTGGCTCTTCCTGTAGGTTGTCATGATGAAATCGTATATTTCTTAGGGGTGTCCGAACTTCGCAGTGTTCCGAACTTCGCAATACTGACTATACTAGGTCAGTAGGTAGCATAGCTGGAATCTGGATTGGATACATGAACCATCATTTTTTTCAAAATCTCTGTGAATCAGGTAGAAATATACTATCCTTACCAACAAAATAAATGATACCTAACTTAGTAAGAGCCTATTGTCTTTGTAAAACTTAGCCTGACCAGGGCCTAACATTATGACTAAAGCTCATCTGATTTGTCAATGTGTAAATCTTGGCACTTCAAGGTCATCAGTGTGCCATATTTCACGTCACCATGCTGGAACTAATGTTAATTCATTTAGGTTAGAGGAATGCTATTCAGGCCATCAATGGTAGAAAGTAACTTTAATAATCCTGGTGTTATTTGTATCCCCTCATCATTGTTTGATTGGTATATTCGGAAATGAGCATGTATAGGTACAGTACTTATATTCTGTGCAAACTGAATATTCACATAAGATTCTCTTCATTCACTGTTAATTACACAGGGCTGCAGAGGAATTCCTTGAGGATGGTGCTGATCCTAGCTTGCTTCTTCCTTCAGAAGGCATTGCACTCCTCCATTATGCAGCAGGCATGACCTCTTACAATGCATTAGAGTTCACGAGAATGCTTCTGGGGTATGGAGCAGATCCGAATACCAGGTAAAATCAGAACGGCAGATGAACCTTTCATATTTGAGGAGTAAGCAGGAAATCAAGCTGTCCATCAACTGCAATCCATCTTTCTCTGGAAATGTTATTGTAAATATCCTGTCGCCATACCATCTTGTAACAGATTTTGAGCTTGAAGTGAAGCTACTGTACATTAGTAAACCAAATATATGTGAGGGCTAAATGCTTTATCGCATCTTTCTTATTAAAACTACTTAAATGATACAACTCTTTCTGGCACTTCATTTTCCAGATCCGTGGATGGTTTAACACCAGTTCATGTCGCTGCCTCGTGGGGCCACTATGAGATCCTAGAGTGTCTGTTAGCTAGTGGAGGGGACCCCACTCTGCAGGATGAGGAAGGACAAACAGCTCTGTCTTTGGCCCAGGACTCAGACAAGTGGGACTGCGCTGATCTTCTCCAGCAGACTGAGGTGGATATACTCTCAGAGGATGAAGAAGAGGATCAGAGAGAAATCACATATACACGTAAATAATATAGCAGTAAATAATAGGCCAGCAGGTGTACCGTAGAAAGGAGAAAAATGCCTTTTTTTCTCCTTTTTTTGTAGATGCTCCATTATTCTTAAATTATTGAAGAAGAAGATTCAAGAATCCTGTCCTTGTAATATTATTGGTTTCTGTTGTTGAAAAACTTGAGAAAAAAGACAAATATCTCCTTTTTTTTCATCAATGTCAAAATAATAAATTTATGTTGCATACCTGGTTAAGACCAATTAACTTTGCCAAAATAAACCAAACACTTTGCTATATTCTAGATGTAATTTGCCCTATGACATTTGTATAGCAGTTCTGCCTAGGCCTAAGCTAATTTACATTAAAGAATTGGGGCTAAAGTTGTTTTCAGTTTTGTTACAAGTTGATAAAAGGCTTGTTGCACCTTGACCAGGTTGGAGATGGTAACCTACCAAAAACAGTGCACTAGTTTATATTGTTGTGGAAAAGAAGGAACCTAGGCTGACTTGTAATGGAATCTAGTGGGCCTCCTATGTAAACCTTTGTTATTGACTAAATAGAGAGATAAATTTAACAAGGAATTCAGAATGTTTTACCTGTGGTAGCAGCTTTCTTGGACTATTTGTGGTTTCTAAAACAAAGGCCGAGTTTGCTTAAGTTGGCATACGTCCTCTTGGCATTCCTTTTATATTAGGTAGTTAACGAAGAACAAATTCATTAGATGCATTAGTTCAGACCATCAGCATTAATAACAGTAATAAATCAATGTTATGAATTCTATCTATCTGATTAATACATATTGTTTTCATCATATCTCTTCTTTATTGCAGGGCTGTGTGATCTTGTAGAGTCTCACAGTCTACCAGACACCACAGATCTATCCATAAGTTACTTTTCTAATGAAGATCTATGCAGCAGTAATGGTTCAAACCATTCATTTCAATCAGGGGAACTATCACAGGGTGACACTGCAAACTCCCACAATGCATCTGTCAATTTATCGTTCAACTCAAATACAAACAGCCAAGACGTCTCAGGGATCTTACGAAACAGAGAACTTCCGAGGGAGAGGCTCAAAAAGCGGGTCAGCTTTTTCAACGGCATTCCAGAGGAAGAGGGAAGCGACAGTCTAAACTCTTTTCCAGATTCCATTATTGAAGGGGACATAGAAGAGGAGTTGGGAGCTGGAGAGTCAGTTTTAGACGGTAGCGGTGATGCAGGAATGTCGTACGTATATGAAGGACATTCGACTGAAGACTTTACTTTACTTGATGGTCAAGGATTGGATGTAACGTCCCCGGACAATACGGTCATATTTCACAAAAGGGTTTCAAGGGATAAAAGGAAAACATGTATGTTTTCTCATCTAACTAGCCAATCCTCAAGTCCTCAAGATGTAGGGATCAAAGTAGAACAAGCAGAAGATTCCAGCCCTGTCTCTCATGTGTTAATGAAGACCTGTTCTGCATTAAATGACTTGGATCTTAATAACTCCGACCGTAACGGTCAATCTCTAAGAACCGTAGGGAAACAATTTGAACCAAGCTCAAGACATTGCAGTAACGATCCGTCCCCAACTGTCGGTGTGGTAAGGAATACCTCGTTCACAGAAGATTTGTGTAAATTCATCTCGGAGAGTTCGCCCAATCTCAGTTCTGAAACGACACCTCAACAAAATGTCGACAAAACGGTTCCACGCTCAAATAAGAAATGCCGCTCTTCGATGTTCCAACATTTATCTCCAGTCGGAGGAGGGGACCGAACCGATTCCAGAGAAGGTGAAGTCCTAGAGTTCCTTTACTTTGACAGAGAAGCAGATGCTGGCCTGATAGAGCAAAGCCTGCCCTCTGCTAGCGAAAGTCTTAAAATCACGCCAAACAGCTCAATCCTCGATCGTCAAGATCGCCACGCACAGTGTCTCGATGTCTCTGCTGTCGGGAACTCGACGAGGTGGAGCGACGACACCATCCTCTACGATTGGAAGAGTTTCGTTTCGGATGAGGAGGAGAAGGAACCCTTGGTGATTCTGGAAGAACTGTTCGACTTGACCGATTCAGACATCCATGCCCGTCTAAGGAAACTAGGAGAAGAGCCTGGACCTATCACCAAGACCACTCGAAGGGTTTACTTAATATTACTGACAAAAATATTGAAGGATCCAGAAAGAGAGAGATTAAAGCCTGCAGCTGAAGACTGTGAGTTTGTGTTTTGTAAATCTGTCAAACACATTCAATCTGTATAGAATAGTTGTTATGATAAACATGAGTGGCAGTATCATTGTGAATAATGTATAGAGAAAATCATCACTTTTTGAAATGTCGATATATCTTTCTTTCATAAATTTCTCTATTCACAAATAATAATCCTTGTCCTTCTAGTGAGCAGTGGAAATGACGTCAGCAGCGATTGAAACTAAACCCATCGGGAAATTGAAGCTCTCTTGCCCTCTCTAGAATTGATTAATTTTAATTGCATTTGTATTTTGTTTGTTTGTTTATCAAGCGTCTCAGCTTGGTAAATACAAAATATAGTTTCTTCCTTTTCAACTGTTTTCTTTGCAGCGTTTAAGCACGAACTTGCCCAAGTACTAACTGGCCTCAAGCGCCTGGATGACCTCAGCATACTAGAAGCGGAGATGGTGTCCCAGTTTCAGGTTCCAGATCCCAAGCGTAAATGGAGGGAAGGGGTCATGAAGTCTTCCTTCAATTACCTTCTCTTAGATCCGAGAGTCTCTCTAAATCTTCCTATGAGGCACACAGTGCTCTCTCCGTTGGAAGTGTTCCGGATCTTCGTCTCGTCAATATTCTACATCGGTAAAGGCAAAAGGGCTCGGCCATACGCTCATTTCTACGAGGCCCTCGATGAAGTGAAGAAGAGAGACAAAAAGGGGAAGAAGAAGCAGAAAGGGGTACTGATTTGAAAATTTCCTAAGATATATATTTTATATGTCCTATTTCTAATCGTGAAAGAAATATTCTAAGAGATAGTTTGTGATCTGCATGTTACATAAGTCCTTTGGTTAAAATGGCAAGACGGTGGCAATCATGTTTGGGACAATGTTTGTGAGGAGCATCAGGATAGATCCCAAGCATGTTTGGTTGTCAATAGCAACCACTCCCACCTGTATTTTAAACACTGATGTTAAGGTGTAGTCACCAGTCTTTGTATATATATTTTTGGTTTGGTAATAGGCTGCTAACGTTTTTAAAATATTAGCTCATAAAGTCATAAAATCACCGTTTTCTCTTTATTAATAAAGTCGTCCGTAATGTTTTTGTAGTGTAGTGTTTGAAATGATTTTTGTTTCCATTTTCTTTAGCCAAGCAAGAAAGTTAACCATATCAGAGAAATCTGGTCAGCTGGTCTTGGTGTCATCTCACTGCACATCTTTCAGAATGTTATTCCTGTGGAAGCTTACACCAGAGAAGCCTGCATGGTAGATGCCTTAAGTAAGTACACAATGCTGAAGTTGCTCTGTTTGTTAGTAATTAAAACATGTTAGCTACTTACAACTGGGAGTTTATTGGTAACAGATCTGCCCTGACTCTAACAGAAAAGAAACTAGTCTTAGGTTAAAATGTTGAGATGGGTGATTTATTTATTGATGTGTGAGGTTTGCTATTTTCTCAGTTTTTTCACCAGTTTTAAGTTTTAATTGTTACATTTCGAAAAGTACTTAGCTATTCAGTACTGCTTTTAAAAATTGTAATTATTTAAAAGAATGAAAAAGTGTCTGAATTAATGAAGGAAATTAGCATTTCTGGAGTGATTAAGTTGTCTTTTTTTGGAACAGTACAAACAATTTTTTGTACTTTACCCATTGTCTTAAAGAATAGGAGATGAACATGACTGATCTGATATTTTACTTTTTTTGTGTACTTTAATGTTATCTTATTTTTTTTTTTTTTTGGGGGGGGGTGACTTGTGAATTATCAGGTGACTTTTCAATATTGACATTTGTGACCCATTAGGATTGGTTAAAACAAAACCTTCCAAGAACTCCCTTTGTGATGATTTATTGGTGTTAATTATTTCTCAGGTCTGCAGAGACTCACAAATGTCAAGAAAGGTGATTATTACGGGATGGCATCAACCTGGGACAGCCCCAAGAAGAGGCAGATGGGAGTCCATCTCCTCCACAAAGCTTGCAATATCTTCCTCATAGAGGGTGAGAGGATGATCAGACCAGTAGATATCAAGATCGGACAGTAGCGTGCTCTTCTCCCAGTGGAGGTTTGGTTGATAAAGATCACCGCTTGACGGAGTGCCTCAAGTGGTGAATTTGAAAGAATCTTCTTTTAATATTGTCAAGTGATGAAGGTGCTTTGCATTCTACTGACCATCACATAGGGGTGCAGAAATAATCATAATGTGTATTTTTTAAATTTTTCTAAGATTAGATTGAATAACAGTTGATTACTGGGTAAGCTTCTTTTGTCCTACTGAATACAGTTTACATGAATTGACTAACACTGTAAACAGTATTGTAAACAAATGAAGGTGGTGGGATGGAGCACTTCCCTACACTCCTTTCTGACAAAAAATGTGCAATTTCTTTGAATAATTTGTAGTCTATTCAATCGTTTTGATCTGCAATAATAAATTAACGTCCCCCTCCCTCCTCCCCTTCTTCCCCTCCAGCCCAAATATTGCATTAATCATTCATTGACTCTCTTCAGTAGGCTACCTCCATAATAAATAACAAAAGCGTATGAATTTGCATAATTTCTTCACCATTAAAGTAATTGAGATTAGAGAGGCATGTCTAACCTGTCTATTGTGTTAAATTATTATTTCCATTGTTCAATAATAGTCACAGAATGTTAATTTGACTTATATTGCTTAATGAAATCATTACTGTGTCTGCTGACAGACAATTGTATTTAAAATTGATTGTTAATAGATATACACTGTGGAATTGATGACATATTTCATAGGTATATTTAATACTACGGACACCAAGCCAATTTGCCCCATATTCAGTACATTTGTTTGTATGTGATATTCTCATTCATCAATCTGTTGAATTTTTTTGAAAAGCTCTGTTTGTATCCGAGATATACATATTTGAAGTTTTGATAAAACTGGGAAACTCATTAAATATCATTTGAATAATGTGATGTTCCTCTTTTCAAAGAAGACAATAAAATATTTCAAAAAATGCCTTAGGCCACAATCCTCGGGTCAATGTTTATTTTCATGAATTTTAATGTCTGTTAGAGTGATTAGGACAATGTTGTTTATAGATGTCCGTAGATCTTTAATGTTCATGTTCAAAATTGGGGTGCTCTGTGACATAAACATCCAGGGCCTGAACTGTTTGTATGCAGAGTTTTGAAATAAGTTAAATATGCAAGTGTGAAGGTTCAGTAAACTTAAATAAGGGATACCGGTGACTGATAGGCCATATTTTTGCAGTGGTCACTGTTATGTATGGGAATAACACTTTTCTTTGGTGCCATCGAATATGGTTATTAAATATGGCACAATTTAGCTAGACATGTACTTAAAGCATCACTGAAATACTGTAAATACCTTTAATATTCACATGCACTTTGTTTAGGTCTGACTTTTAGACAATACTGCAAGGGGTGACTGAAATTCCAGAATCATGCTAACACAGGAATGCAACATTGGTAGTACTACCAGAAATAAAATTAAAAAAAAAACGCTTGAATTCCAAGGACAATGAGTTATTTTGCAAAATTGGTGAAATAATGGACACAATTGCTGTTGAGCTATGACAGTCTGTTTTCATTCCATGAATTTTAGCTGATTTTGAAATAAAAACTGAAAACAATGGGTTGATTACTACTAATATATGGAGTGGAAAGTGTTATTTGGAATAAGGAAACGAAGCGTGCTACTGCTTTAACCTAGATTGTGTACGTTTCTTGAATTCATACTCGTTACTTGACTTTGTAATTTTATGCTTGTTTTTACCATGAATTCTACTAAAGTGAATCAAATTTAAGATTTAATAGTTCAGTGATGTATCTGGCTAGCATTAAAGAGATATGAGAATGGTGGGGGGAGGGAGGGGGAGGGGGAGTTAGACTATTATACTCATTTCAGGCTGAACAAGTGAAGAAATAAGTTTAAATGGCAATGGAATTTTTATACAGTAGATTTCCTTGATAATTATATTTAGTAGAATGGAACCTCGAGGCAGCTTTTAAAAGTTCTTTTTATTATGTACGAAATAAATACATGTAATTATTTTCCTTATATTCCATTTTTTCAACCAACTCCAGTATATAGAGTGACATTGCTAGAGGAAAGTTTACCAAAATGGTTTAAAAATACCATGTGTTTTGCTTGAATATCATGTGTTAGCAATTACGGTTTGCAATTGTCCATACAAAAATTTCACAATCAAAATTTCAAAACAATTCTTTCTCAAAGTTTTTACCTACCTAAAAACTATAATCTGTTTTAATTTCTTGTTTGGCATGTACTGTTTCTTGGTGTTGCACATAGTGTTTCCACATGTTGCACATGTATTTCTTCATGTTGCACGTGGTATTTCTCCATGTGTGCAACTAGTCCTATCAGTAACGGAGCTTTGCTTCAAGATTTAGGAGCAAACTCAAATTTGAAATGAAGCTGGTAGTCTGAAATGTGTTCTTCTCATGAAATTTAATGTGCCCCTTATGCTGCATTGAACCTCACCATTTAACCACTGCACAAAAGAGTAAGAATTGTATAGAGAACGCTTAAGATTATCCATCTTGAAGTAGGTTTTATGGAAGCATACTTCAAGGTGATCAGTATTGATGACAAATCTTGAAGTAGGCTTTTATAGTGAGCATACTTCAAGGTGATCAGTATTGCATGATGCCAATCTTGAAGTGGGTTTTATGGAAGCATACTTTAAGGTGATCAGTATTGATGCCAAATCTTGAAGTGGGTTTTATGGCGAGCATACTTCAAGGTGATCAGTATTGATGACAAATCTTGAAGTGGGCTTTTATAGCGAGCATACTTCAAGGTGATCAGTATTGATACAAAATTTTAGCATGCAGGAAGTTTTCAAAAGTTCTTTCCTAGAGGCCCCCATCCTCCATGTTATTTCCAGAGTTCAATTAGACATTTAAATATCCCAGTGAGGCATAATACACTTTGATGGTTTCAGTACCATTTGTGTTGAAATTTGGGCTTCAGTGACCATTATTTAACTTTCTAGCATATTTGGGAGCAAAACTGATAACCTATGAGCCTGTTATGTTGGCATTGCTTCTTGCATATCTTATTGTATGATGGAGTCTATTTTAACTAATATTGATTTTTTTCCCCACCCCAACCCTTTTAATTCTAGACTTCATGTAAGAGGCTAAACTTTTATTCCTTTTGTTAAGTTCGCCTTGACTACCAACTATTTTTTCTCTATTTTATTTACACTTTATACTATATACACTATATACAAAAAGCATTTCACAAATGACTTACAATAAATACATTCCCATTTATATTAAGAGTTAACTGTAAATAAAAGTATTTGATTTTAAGTATCTAGCAATAAACATTTTCCCCGTTTCCAGGAAAGGGCTCAGTTCGTTGGTAAAACACTGAACCTGTAATATTCACTGCATGAAGTAAAACACAACCAGGAACACCATTAGATATGTAAATATGCACATAGTTATGCTTTGTCTTACTGCAATACCTAAGCTGTAAGAAGGTAAATTTCAGCTTTGCATAATCTTTTTCCATCTGCTTGCCAAATGCACTGCACAGTTATCATAATAATGGTCAATAAATATCTGCAATTAACCTGATTTTTTTAACTTTTTTTTTTCTTTCTGCTTTTGTGACGGTATGAATTAGACCTGTCATATGGATCAATATAAAACAATCGCTTTTAATTAGCTTCATATTTATTAACTAGATTCCTTAATTGTGGTTCATGTTGGCTGACAGGGATATTCAGTTGATAATGTTGCTAATTTGCATAATGATACGCATTCTGCAATAGATATATCTAGGAATACATGAATTGATGTAATGATACCTTGTTTGACACAAAAATATCAGAAGAAAAGGGGAAACAATTACTTTCCTGAGTGATTTCCTGCTCAAGTTTGAGGGAAATCGTATACATTTTTTCTACTTCATAAAAATGGGTCTAACTCCTGATGATGAGCCAATCCAAGTATTCCTCCATGTGTGTAATATCTTATTAATGTGGAAAAAATTTTAAATTTAAAAAATATTTCTGAAAAATTGGATGTTTGATATGTAATTTACCAATGAATGTGCATTTCTTTGTACAAATCTTTATAAGTTTCACTTCTGATTTACACTTGATCTTTTGAACTAGGTCTTACAAAAACCAAAAACTGAAGAAAGTTAGCGTTTTCCTCCTATTTATTTGGTTTCAACATTTCTTCAAGGTGAGCTGTGCTTGAATCTTATCAAATTCATGATTAACTCTTATTTTTTATTAAAATGACCGATAAAATGAAAAGCTGTCTCAAATAGTGATATTTTAAAGGTTCGGAATACATACAACAAGTTAACCTAATATGGATCTGAAATAAATATATTATCCACATTAATACCACCTCATCGACATTTATACTTAATGTAAAGTGCTCCCATATATATACTGGATTCCAGAAAGACATGATTTTCTATAACGGTACACTTAATAACCCTCTTAAAATAATACCCAGGTCCATTACAAGCAAGGTTAAAATCACATACATAATTAACAATATAACTATCTAGACATTTCCTCTACATGCTGTAGTGTTTAAATATGCAAACCAAAATATTCATGGATAGCATATTTAGTGGAAATGAAACAGCATACACCAAAATCTTAGCAATGGTGAAGCTCCCATGATGGTGTTATGAGGGATGGTAAATACCAGTGACTACAATATAATGTAGAAAAAGATGTAAAGGAAAATGAAATTAAATATACACAAATTTACATAAAAACATTCACCAAATGGTCTTACTGATATTGTGTTAAGAACTCTGTTGTATGTTTCTGCAGTAAACTTTCTTAAAAACTTAGTAATTAGTCTCCAAGTAAATATCAAAAGTCATTTTATAGAGAGAAGCAGAACAAGCTTACATCAAAGTGCTGTCTGCTCTATATCAAATACTACAAATCAACAAAGTTTACAGTAAACTAGTTGAACTGGGAAACTACTGCTGACATGAATCAATTTTCATGAAAAAGATTATGCTGGTGGCTTAGTAAAATTGCTGGAAATTTGTCTACCTCTATAGGTTAAAACCACACCATAGCACATTTGTATCACAATAATATTATTTTTTTTTAATTTGTCAATATTTTTTATACATGTATCTGGCAACAGCATAGTGAGTGATGTCATCAGGGCAATTGGCTGAAAGTGTGTTTTGTGTTTTCTTTATAATATTTCAATCATTTATCCACAAAGGAAAATGATATTTTTTATTAAAAAAAAAGAGTTGTATTATGAATTTTGAATTAAGAGATAAATATTGACAGCTGAGGAAACAATCCAAATGTTATCAGACTAGTTTCTAGGATAAACATCAAATATTATAAAAGTCTTAAGTAAAGCATTTGAAGAATATCTGCCTAAATGACATCACAGACCACCCACTGTAATCTGTAGAGCGGAGGATAAGGTTAAGCTAGTCAAAACGTGTTACATTCAATCAACCATACAACATCTCTGTTAAGGCACAAGATACTGAGGTGGGATTATTAATTAACAGTTTTGGAATATCTTTACTATTCAATATACCATTTTACATTGTTTACCACGTGAGTATCCCTTTAATAGTTCATCATAATAAAAAAACACAATAAACAGTTTCAAGGTGAAAATGGTATATCAAAGTTTAAAACAATTATTCGTAAAATAAGTAGAGCTTTATTCACTCCTTGGGAAATTGATTGTCAAATAAGAGAAAGTACAAATAATATTTCAAATGGTACTGAAAAACTTTCAAGTCTTTGTGATCCTGTGTTTTCCTCAATACCAAAGAAAAACATTTCATTGCAGTATAGAAAAGAAAAAGACTTCCTCTTGAATTTAATTAAAGCATATAAAGCATGGAGGCTGGGTTTCAGGAACTTTCTTGCTTTTGAACATTCTTGCTGCAGCAACCAAGATACTCTTGGGACCTTTTTCAAGATTTCAGACTCACTTGGACGGACTTGATCATTCACATTAAGACCTCTTTGGTTTAGTAATACTTTGCACGGATTGAAAATTCATTTTACGTCTGCATACACAATGCCAGTATGGTGCCATTACTCCATAGCAGGGAAATGCTCTGGGACAATTGATTTGCCTTTCCATGTACCAACCTGGTGTACTATCCTATTCCAGAATAATGCTTTCTACTCTGAGGGCTAATACAGAATAGGTAACATACATTTTTCAATTGTGTAATGTAACATTGTTAAATTTTGTCCTTGATCAAGAAAATTGTTTAACACATAGCTGTTACTCATGTTACAATGCAACCCACTTTATGTCATCTGCTGTATTCAGATACTGTTGTCTGGCAGAAACCTACTTGATAAATCATATTGTTGGTAATAACTGTTCCATTTAACAATGTACTAAGTCAGTGACTAAATTATGAACATGGACTATCTAATCATGGACTATTCTATCAGGTTAGGACAATGAGATACAGCCAGGCATTAGGTGAGGTATTGTCTTCTTCCTAGACAATGCTGGTGATGGTTACCATTTCAATCAGGTTAGGACAGTGAGATACCGCCGGGCATTAAATGAGGCATTGTCTTCTTCCTAGACATTGCTGGTGATGGTGTCCCTTTGTGTGTGTCTTCTTGTCTGCCTGTCTTTGGCCTGACAATCATATCTTTCATGACAAACTGATGAATGAGTTGATTAGTTTGGTCAGGGCATTCCAACATTACCATGTGGCCAGATTCCACGGTCTCCATGGTTGAGGCAAAAATGGTCTGCAGAGTAACAAATATTTCCCAATTTTAACCACTCCTAACATACTAACAACACTTCTACAACACTTTAGTACTTGTAATCAAAACTTTGACTTAGTTTGAAAATTTGCTACTGAGAAATAATCCTTCTATTGAATTCAGATAAGAAACATCTCTTTCTAGCAGGCTGTTGTGCTAGAGGCAAGGAGCAATTTTTTTTTGGTTGAACATGTGATCTTTCCACCTTTTCAAGTGAAATACTGTATAACAAAATGTATCATTTAAAGGCACACTATTATTAAGTATCAAGTATGTTAATATTGGAAAAGATGACTAAATCATCCATATTTTGGGGCATTTGCGAACAATATTGACCAATACTTCTTCTCAAAAATATGGTCCTTCCACTCTTAATTGATAAACCATATTCACTGTATGGATTCGTCGGGCAAATATTATCATATAGTGTATTGTAAGAGTAAATCATGATGGCAACCTTGAGATAGCATGGTGACAAGCTCGCGTCACACCTGTGTGTGATGAGATGCATCCACTTTGCCTGAAACAGATTACTTGGCCACCTACTGCAAGTTGACCAAAAACTACTTGATGAGACAATATACCTGAAAGGATGCAATGCAAATCAAGTAATATTTATGACTATAATTTCTTTACTGTTTAGTCTGTTACTATATTGCTTACTTCATGCATCCATTGTGTCTCGTCTAAGGTCACAAATTCGTCCTGCAAACCATAAATGAGTAGGACCGCGACATTCACAGCTGCGTGGTATTCCTGATTACCCTCTGGCCAATACTGCCCCTGCATAGTACCCCTCAGCACATATGAAGGCACATTAAAGGCACTGAAATTACTTGAAGACACTCTTGGTAGTGGTTTGTGGAAAGCTTGCCTGCAGGTAGTCAGAAATATTGCCACATGACTGAATATGAGATATTGAGTATGTGATATTGCTATATAAGCAGTATTTATGTGTACAATCAATAAATCTACCATTTGGTAATTTTTTTTTTTTTTTTTAAATAAAGGGATCTAAATATGATAGACCTAGCTGTCACAAGTGGAAACCGAATCCTTCTAAGCATACAGTTTGGTCGGTGATCAATATTTACATATAATTCTTTTTAACGTGATAACTGTTGCTTTTTTAATAAGTTCCTATCATCAATATCAATATTTCTGAATACATGACTTTCAATTGCTAAATCCACAGTACTGTAGTTTCATGTGTTTGTTTGTGATATTTGTTCTTTGCTGGTCCAACTCCCTCCTTAGCTCTGGATGGATGACTTAAGCCTTGACTTTTTGATGACATATTTTGAAGACAGTAAGACTATTGAAGAATGCAAAAATATTTTGATGATTTAAAGCAAGGACGAATTGTTTGAAGAATTGCCAAAAATTAAAAATGCATTATTTTTAAATAGGACTACAAAGCAACCTCACCTTCTAAAGGCATCTGTAAGTAAAGGTTTCAAGCAAGCTAGCACACAAGATGGGAGGCAGAATATGTTGCAGACTTGTGGATCAAGAGACACAGGGCCTCCTCCACTCAGAAGGACCATCTTCGTCACTTTCCGTTCACGTTCTCTGGCTATCACCGTACAAAACGATGATCTGAGAAAGAAGGAAAGTTTGCAACATGATCCCAAAAGTTCTCAATGTACTTTCCCCACCAAATAAAGAAGAGGCTTGTGCTCCTTTCTTACATGCTCATAATCAAGCATATTTCACTTTTATGAAATCATAAATCACAGCAATAGCATTATAAGCAAACCCTGTAGTCGATACTGTGTGCTAGGAGAGCAATCGAAAGCAAAATGAACACTGAACAAGTCTCACAAATTCACAAAG
>KN892706.1:898-17763 GCA_000934455.1 Apostichopus parvimensis
TAATTTTGAACTTGCACTAATCATGGTGACACATGCAGCAATTGACCATTCAGGGACACTTGAGAGGGGCAACTGAAGACAGGAACAATCTGTTAGTATAGTAGGCCTACACCAAACAATACAAAGTTTCTGTATTAAATTAAATGGTAAAAAGGAAGGATTGTCCATGTATGAAAGAATACCTTCTTTCAATTAAAGCATTTTGTTAATGTGCATGACATGCTTCCTAGAATGTGTTAAAAGCAGCTAATTTCTGACAGAAATTAAGTGACTCAGGGCATGATGTATAGCTCTCTTGACAAGGCGATTTAAAATCTTGCAGTAAAAGGTTTTGGTGTATTTATAAAGACAGCAAAAGAGATTATGTAAAGTGCAAATTAGAGTATAAATGCCCAAATCATTGTTTTATGCTGCAAGGGAGGTTTCTTCCATTAAATGTTCATCAGTTTTGGCCCTAAACTTTAGCATTCCAACGTTAACATTCCTTGTGATTCTGAATCCAATTAGCAGATAATGAGGAGTGCTGAATGACTATTATTTTAAATTGTAGCATGCCAGGAAATACAGATGGAATTGGAATTTCTAGCTTCTGAACTCAGTGCTAGCTACTATAGCTAATGTAATGAAATCTTCAATTATGAGGCGGATCTTTCTGAGTTCTTCAGAACATGTTACGGTAATAGCTGGGCTTCACACAGACGTCATTAACCACTATCAAAACAGGTTCGAAGTAAAAAATGATGGCAAATTGACACAAGATATGAGAATGTAAAGCAGCGAGAGATAGTTGACGCAAGAATAAACTTCTTTATAACTGTATTAACTCTGATTTCGATAATAGTAAATATTGATGAACAAACTATATAATCTAAGTGTAGAAAAAGGAAAACCAAAAGAAAAACGATCACGGTGCCAGAAATATGTGTTCGAACCACACAATTTTTTAAGAACATGCTGACCTTCCCCACTATAATAAACCAGAACAATCGCAACCTATTGTGCTTTTTAAGAATTTGTTTAATACTGCACGTTAACTCCTGGGTCAGGAAACGTGAATTTAAGGCCCATTTTTGTTCTATTCTCTTTTCTGTAAGAGATCCTAAAAACCGAGAGTCTATCCTTCAGAACATATACGGCAGACTCGTACAAATTAATCATCATTAAACACCGCACTTAACGTCACACAAAAAACATCAGCAGTGTGATATAAACCCACAGATCCAATGAAATCTAAAAATTTGAAATGGAAGAAACAAATTAAAAATAAGCATTGTTTCAAGGAAAGTTATCATGATTTTACCCTAAAAGCATGATTTTAGTTCATACTTGTGATGTTACACTGTTTGAGCTATGACCACATATACTGATGAAAAATCCTCTCTGAATTTCAGAAATTAACACTTTAAAATTGAATACAAGTAATTGGTTATTAGACTGAAAATTTTCCAGCTCCCGCACCCTTATACCCTTCTGCTTTTTTTTGTTAAAGATAAAATGTGTTAAATGAAACAACCGACAAGACAAGTCTCCAAGAAGATTGATCACAATAACATGGCTGTATGAATTAATTTAAGTAAACTGTCTATACCCAACGGAAAGGAAGCGTATTCACACCTTTTTACACTGTAAAATACATAAGCTAAATTTAGTTATAGGTACATAAAAATAACACATCTTAGATTGTCACCCCATAAGAAGACAAAAAGAAACGTGTAGAAAATCCAATGCCTTTTGCAATATCACTATCAGATTTTTGTCCCATATGTAAATGTTCTCCTAAATATGCACCAACCTTTCAAATTTGACATCCATCAAAATATATATATGTATATTCATGTATGTTATTTACTTTTCTCACTTAACACTAGGCTATGATACCACTACCTTGCAATACAGTTAGGCTACATAGTCATCTTACACCCCATTCACAGCTATGACAAGTACACACTTTTAACTATTTCAAAACATTTGACATATCCCAAAAAAAAGTTTTACTTGATGAACTGACAAATACATGTTCTGCATTTCTTTTGTCAATGTTTATCAATCAAAGAAAAAAAAGAAAAATATGATGATGAAAAAATAAGAAGAATAATATTCCCAACTGACGGCAAGAAACAGATGGAAACGTTAATAACAACAACAATGCAGCATTCAGTCGTGTAATACTCAATATAAAACAAAGCACCTTGCTGTATACAAAAGTAACAGTTATGGATAACATGCCTCATTAACATGTGAATTAGATATGAACTCAATGTGTAAAAAATAACTTTGGTCCATTATGCAGCATTTTCATAGTGAATTGTCTTGATTCCATAAAAAGCAGAGAACTGACATGTTAAATACGAAAAGTTTTCTACAACAAAAATTGGGTGATGTTCTCAGCCTTGTTATCATACAGTAACAAAGTTTCATCCAAAGCTGAATTATGCTTTCCATTCATAACTGAAAATATACATTAAACTCTGAGACAAAATATTTGCAATATTGGTATAATGTTTAGCTTGATAGTAAATCCGATGGCACATTTTGGCGTTAAGATGGGATGGTAAACTTCAAACAGCCACAATCAGGGACATGTCTTTCCTCAAAAGAAAAGAAAAGAAAAAACCTGACATTTTACTAATAGCTTGGCTGTACCTTAGAAGTGGTCAAATTATCCAAGCCAAGGGCCTTATTTTACTTGTTATTAATAGACAATATTACTCATTCCTTTGATGGGGGTTTATAGGTACATATTTTCAATGTAAGCAGCACAGCATGTTTCTTTCTAAAGGAGGTCTAACAAACCGAGTGTGATTTATAAATGAACTCTTGATAAATCAAAACTCTGAATATCCTCATCAATCTTTATTTCTCTATTAATCACCAACTACCAAAATATGAACATTGCCTTCAATGTCTTTCTTAGCAATAACAGAAACAATCCTTATTTACTTTTGGAAATAATATATCCCAAAAGCACTCCATTTCCCAAAGTTACCATCATATGATTTCCCCCCAAAAAGTAATATTTTACAAATTTCAACTATAATACTCATCGGGTACATAATTGTGTGTTTGTGGTAATCCACTGTGATACATGGACGTAAAGAGTTGTAGAAGTAGAAGGGGACGACTCACTGTAGTCATTCCATTGAAGTTTCATCTCATATACATTATTTGCATATTATAATTCTATTCTTCTTCTTCATTTTTTATAGCAAATTTGTCAGTATTGAGATCTTTCAGTTCGACACATCCACATTGACAGCTCGATAGTTGCCTCTAAACACTTTACAGGTAACGATTTAACGCACCTGGGTATTCCACACGTTTAACATATTCCACCGACGTAAAGATTTTACCCTAGATTACAAAACTAAAGATGAAACGTCCCTTGGAGTGTACTGTTACACTGAAGTTGAACTGTTGATTAGCAACTTAGATTAATAGCAGTCACTAAAATATAGCTCACATTTTTTAAATTATGTTTTTTATTTTCCATCTTCTTAGTTGTTTGGTTATTTTCTTAAAGGTTTTCCATTTTATATTTCTTTAGATTGGGCACATCTTGGCTGATATTACTGTTTACTTTCTTTTTAGTTTTTGCATATATTGTTTTGGAATTTTTTAGCCAAAACTTGCTAATATTTGTAATCCTTTCACTCTTAAACATAAATAATTGTCCACCATTTTCTGATATCCACAATTACCAACAAATAAAAGGTCTGCAATCTGTTTTTTTAATTGGAAACAATTTTTTTTCCTAAAACATCTAATCCATTAATGTTACAATATGATATCCTTATTATACAATGAATGAAGTCAGGTATTTGAATATTAAAAAGAAAATTATTCCTCATGTAACAAGGGAGGGATTATTTTTTTCTTTTAACCATCATTTAATAACTCAACCAGTATCATTCCACAAAAAAAAAAATATGCTAATTAGGAAGAAAATAGCCAGAGAAATGAGTAATGATTGGCAGCTTTTCTGAGAATAATGAATATTCATGATTCTGTTGGGATAAGTGAGTAATTACCAGGAGAAATGAGTGAAATGCGGGCAGTTTCTTTTCTTTTTTTTGGAAGATGAATTTTAATAATTGTGTTTGGGACTTTTTAAGAAGGACACAAGTACCATGAGGAACAGGGTGATGGACGGTGGTACTTTCAGCTCGTAGAGCAAATTTGGGCAAAATTGAATCATAATTTATGACAGAGTATTGGGAGCTAAACACTTGTCATGTTCTATGAGCAGCTTAGCCGATTCCCCTTCTCAGAGATTTTCCTGACGATCTCTAGAAACGCAATAATAAATGTTAAAATATGGAGTACCTGTTAATCCCATTGACCAGCAATTCCACAATAAATACTAACTTTTTCAACTTAATGAACAGAATCAGTACATGCTAACAGTATCATTACATGCTAACAGTATCAATGTAATTGCTTGATGATAATTGATTCAGTGATAATTAACAGCAATACCAAAGCAGAAAGTAAATGTTGGAGTGTTTCAAAACTTCTGAAACATCCAATAGGGATTATTTTTCTTAATATTTCAATGATAACAGTACCAAAATCTAAATGTTTCAATGCTTTCTACTCTTCACTATTACTTCCATAATGTTTCAAAATAATTTTCAAACATACATTTGGCATCTTTAAAATTGATGACTTTACCATTAAACTTTAAATACAGACCAACTGTTTTCATGTTTATACAAGGAGGTATCAATACAATGATACAATGCTAAAGGGATCTATATTAATAATGAAATGACAATTACCAGTAAATACCGCAGCGATACATATTAACTTTGGAAAATTTCTGGAACGCTGTTAACACACGCTAAACGTCTCTTTGTGAATGAATCCATATCAAGACACAGTAACATTTACTCCCATCATAACATGACCTACTTCTGATGTCTCCTATCAATTTAACCAAACGAACAACACACCATCTACAATGTCCCACAGAATGCTCAATATCCATTTTGCTGCATCTAAAGAATACATCATATTTACAAAATACTGTTTTATTAATTAACATGGAAACAATCCGGACAGTACAAAGCTCCCTGTTGATAACAATGACCCGAAAGATAGTTTTATGATTTCAAATAGGCTACCAGCTTGGGCCTAAAAGTTGAAGCAATCTAGTGGTTCTACTTCTTTTTATATTATTAAATATTGGTACAAAAAGGATTCACTCTCATATAATCTAGAAATCTGTGACAAACCTTACACAAAGACGTACTGGTGAGTCGACCACTGTTCTATGGAAGATTGCTTATGAACACTGCAGTACTGGAAAATCAGACCTAAGTCTGTATTGATGGATGGCAAACCTTACTGCATTACTGGTTCTGTACTGCTGTGGCAGAAAGGCCATCTATATTAATGTGTCAGACCACCTGCGTTACTGCAAATGGCAGACCACCTATAGTACTGTCACTGACAGACCATGTTTATTAACAGTATCGGTCAGATAACCTGCATTACTACAATACTACAATAGGCAGACCACCTGAAGTACTTTGACCAACAGACCATTTTTAACAGTAAATGGCAGACCACCTGAAGTGCTGTGGCCAGCAGACCATCTGTAACAGTATATGGCAGACCACCTGCGTTACTGCAACTGGCAGTTCACCTGAAGAACTGTGGCAGACAGACTAACAGACTATAGCCTGTTAGACCACTTGAATTACTCTAACTGGCAGACCACATATAGTAATCTGATTTGGGGGGGGGGGGAATTATTGTACCAGAACTTGCAGATCCTTTAAAGTTAGCATGGCTTGACCTTTGCTTTTGCTATGTTTAAATTTGCATTTTACAGTCGTACAAGTGAGTAATTTACGAGCAGGACCGATGTATGTACTAGATGGATGCACAGTGCATTCTTATTCGACACTGTTGCTTGACGATGTCAATAGCTTTCCTCTTCCTTCTTGTTGGCAGTGATAGAAGCATAGTCATTTTCACTCTTACACCTTATAAGTTGATTATGTCATATGGAAGACAAGCTAACTATACTAATGTTTTAAAGATATAAAACATCACACATCAACTCACGTTAGGATAAACTTAACCAAAAAAACCCCTCAATTTTTAAAAATATATAACATCCCATCACTATTGTAGTTATAATTTCCTAAGGTTAACTTTCACCACATAGAGAATGATGAACCATACAACAATCATTAAAAAAAAAAAAAAAACATTCAAATAAAAACAAGGTTTTATATTTGTTTTGCATATGTCAAAACAAAAAAAGCTACCAGAAATTTCTTGATTTCATTCCCCTGATCGCAAGTCTGATCAAAAATGAATCAAGGAAGGATGAGAAACAATCCCATATAAATTAAATAAATAAATCACTACTTTAATAAATATTATTGATATGTAACATGAAAGAGAGTAAACAATGCCAGAGGTGGTGAATCACAACCTTTTTAAGACTGGAACGGAAATAATTTATTCCAATCACCAAAAAGTGATTGGTTGGCTATCGCTGAATCGACAAATCAGTGGTTGAAATCACCAAGTCCTCACTCCCAATATGCTAATTGATATGCTAACTGACAACCGAACAAATTTCTGATCAATAAACCGATTATGTATGCTACTTGAGGAAATGGTTATTGGTTCTTATTACGTGCTCACTGATCAACTTATGAAATAAATCTATTTGGTTTGCCTATTGGTTCACTGATTTTTATGACAAAGTCAAAAACTCATCAATATCCCAGTTTGATAAATGTGCTGAAAAATATTAATCAATAATAAATTAATAGGTCTGAATATGTTCACTTGCTGGAAAACACAGACTGATGAATTCTTCAAAGCAATAGATTTAGTACCCTTCCTTTTATCAATCAATAAAACTGATTACATGTACTGGCTGATTTGTTTACCACCCTAGCAACAACTCATCAACAAGCATGTTGGATAGGCTTACTGATTATAATTATTATCAATTCAAACAGCCTAGTTTCATACATCTTATATCAAATCAGCAATTGTTTTGTATACATATCTCCTGCAACTTTCAAAAGGATCACCATAGCAACAGCCAGATTCTGACAGTAATGACTTGCAGATGGAATTGTTCTGCAGAGTAAGCCTTCTTTGGCCATGTCTTGAATAAACCATATCAAACATTTCGAATAGGTATAATCTTGACCATCAAGAAACAGTTTTTCAAGGAATAAGTTGCTCTCGTCCTACATCAGGAAAGGCTTGCTATCACTAATTGTAATTTTTAGCAATGGCCTATAACCACCACCGATAATCTCTCCATTCATGTTTAATATCATTTGTGCTTGGTTGTTTTAAGTGCATAGCCATCAGTTTGATAATAACAATACTTAGAATAACTAATATTAAATAGTATGATTTAATTTATCTTTGGATTCCAAACTGCATGACGTAACCGTTTGTATGCGGTTGCTGAGCTGGGAGAACAAAACTGTTTGTAGGATGAAGGGTGGGCAAGTAGGTGGGTACACCCAGATCCGTACCTGCATAAGCTGGAATAACACCATTGAGGTACGCCGTAGCCGGGATGGGTATGCCGACCGTCAGTGGGGAAAATGCTGATAGAGGGCGGTGTGGTGATGTTTGGTCTGACGAGCTAGATCTGGTACTCGACGGTACTACTGTTACGTCAGCCTGACCAGGCATCTTATTCTGGACTCCAAACAGAGCGGAATTGTTATTGGTCAGTGTTAATGTGAAATTGGTGGCATTGCTGCTACTGCTCTGAGATTTGGTTTTTGTATGGCCGTTGGCATTGACTGACGATATTCCGCCAAATTTGTTAGAGAACACTGTCTGAGATTTCTGTTTGGAGCTGTGGGTAGTTACTTTGGTTGCCACGGAAACCTGCTGAGGTTGCGATTTTATTTCCTGCTTTTGTGCTGCCCGTTTGGCCGCTTCTTTAGAATACTGATACTTGGAACTGACGATCTCCTTTTTGAGAGGTCTCTGAGAGAAAGAACCCTGAGAAGATTTCAAGAAAGCTTTTTTGGGTGACTGGTGCTTGCAATCGTGTGACCTATCCTCTCTCTTGGGTTGAATGTTTGGCTGAGTAGACTTTCTATCTTCAACCTTGACCTCTGAATTTGCCTGGTTTGTACTACACATGTCTTTGTAATAACGTTTACCTCCCATCCGGGCAAATTTCTTATGGAATCTGACCTGATCTGAATACGGGTCCAAATCTTGCACAGGAGATTTGCTAGTCGGCAGATTGTTGTTATCTACCGCCGTCAGGCCTTTCCCCATCCGATCTATCGGAAGATCGGCATCATTGCCGGGAGTGTTTGGCCTTAGAGGGAGGTCTTCGCTGTTCATGGGGGAGTTGCTTCTCCCCTCCAGTGAATCCAAACTATCTGAATGAGGTAGAGATTTCCTTGTTGCAGCATCTTTGAGTGTAGTGCTCGACAACGTCAAGTCACTTTTTGCAGCATGTTTAGTTTCCATGGCGACAGGGCCAGACTGTGACCTATGACCTGTCTTGTTCTCACCGGTGGCCCCTGTCAGGCTCTTGCCATCTTTGGACTCTCTCCGCATGTTGGTCTCCAGCTGACTGGAAGCAAAAGCTGCCAGGGCTTCGAACCCACTGCTGATGCGGGCCTGGAGCTTCTTGGTCTTGGGAGAGTCTTGAGGATTAGGGACGTCCTTGCCTTGATTCGTACCATCTACAGAGAGAAAGGATAGAAAACTTTAAAAACTATGAACTAAAAATGATCCTGATATCTAACAATTCAAATATAAAGCAAGAAGCTAACGATGACATCTCTTACGTCAGATTTGAAACCACAACCAGAATTTGAATTTCAGAGCACTGAGGAAGAAAACTCATCATCTGCATTACTAAAAGGATCCACAAAAATGGGAGGATTGTTAGGCCCTAAGCCCAGCGACCATAGATGGCCAACCCTAAATTATCTTTTTTTACCTTGTTCGTTCTTGATCCGTTTCTCGGGAGACTTCATAGTTTCTCCTCTGCTCTTGTTTTTGGTACCGCCGATATCTGGAGAGGGTATAGCATCGATGCCTAATGGTTGATTAACGTTCACCATCATGGACTGTACCTCCTTTATGGTGGAGCTGCCTCCTTTAGTCTTCTGGTTGTTGGTCTTACTCGCTCTAGGTTCCTGCTTGATTACCTTAACCTTTGACCCCTCTAGCAAAGTCTCTGTCTTGGTAGAGACCGTCTTCTCTAATGGTATCTCTTTCCTTTTGGTAGAGTCGGCGGTTTTGTCGACAGACTTAGCAGAAGTACCCGAGGTAGTTTGCTCCTGCGAGTCTGCCTTTGTGGACTGAGAGCCGGTGGTGGCCTCTCGACTGGGATACATGGTGACGTCCTGAGGGCTGGGTGGGGGCTCGGAGCTGACGGTATAGTTACATGCTATCATGCTTGACCGTGCCGATGTCATCGCCTGATAAATGTTGCCGTACTGCTTTAGATCGAGCGAGGTCAAGAGCGGTACCTGCTGGTTCGTGAATTTGCTGCCATCTACATGCTTAGGCGTAGTGGAACTAGCGCCGTTGTTAATGTACATAGCGGGCACGCTACCGCCGAGAGTCACAAGAGCTGTTTGTCCCTGAGTGTTTCCCTGGGGGTCGACGTTCGATACCGCGCTGTTTCGGACAGCCCACATGGCATTCGACATGTCGACATGGCTTCTATGATTCATTGCAAGGTTTGATGATTGCATTTGTAATTGCACGTTATCCTTGGCAGCGCCATTGGTATACTGCCGTAGCCCATAGAGGGTCTCGTTCCTGTAGTAACCCGCCACGTCCTGCTGGACCGGTTCTTTCTTGGCCGCGGTGTAGTCGTGCATGCCAGCCACGATCGGGATGGACCTGGGCGACACGTTGGCCGGGACGGACCGGATGATAGCTTTGGGCGATCCATTGCCAGAACTGAATGAATTGGACAGAGCAGCGGGGCTGATCGTGCCCCCCGGGTCACACTTCTGTTTCTTCACCACCACATCCTTCTCCTTCTTCTTGCGGCTCCTCTTCCTGGAACCGGAGACCACCTTCTCCTCTTTGATTTTCTTGGTCTTGGTTTTCTCCAGGGTCTTGATTTCAGATTCGAGTTGTCGTACCTGTCTTTGAAGTTCGTTTTGATTGCTGTATTCCCGTAGGATCTCGTCCTTGATATGAGAGATGGTAGACGATGGTTTCTTGTCTGCGTGACCGGCCATCTGTAGATGCCTGTCGACCTGTTTGCAAAAACAAAATGACGATTCATATATCCACTTATCATTTTCATAAAGTTTCATCTTTCAAACTTAATCATTTCTACCTTTTTAAATTTCTGCTCATGACTTACTGATACAGGACAGCCTAGATTATTCGAAAATATCAGCAATCAGAGGTTGTCTGGATAAAAACCTCCAGCGGAAAGTTTCCTATCCTTAAAAGAAAAATTCTTCCCTTTTATCTATACATAGCATGTGTTTTTATACAGTGAAATAAAATGCAGTAAATTGCCTATCATCATAGGTTTCAGTTTAAAAAAAAACGTGATATGATGCTTGCGGTGACAAAACATGTTATATTTTGGTAATGGAATTTGAAGTACTGGACAGTATGAAGTGATTTATTAATGTGCAACGTTATACAACATTTTGTGATTGGTTTGGATTTCAATAAAAGACAATCCTGCTTTCCCTGTACTTATCAAAAGTCCTATTTTCCCATCAAATGTTCTCCAACTGCCTTTCTCCATTGACAATTGGGATATGACCCCTGTCTTCACAGGATGTAAGATACCCCAGGCAAAAAAAACTAAAATGGATGAACAGGGATAACCACCAACTTAGGGACAAGCTAGCTCAGTAGATAAATGTCCATTACTAATAACATAGTTGTGGTCAGTGGTTTGAGTTCTTTGTTTTAGCCAGTACCTTCTTTGTTATCTCATATTTAAAAGATGCTACAAGAGTCCCTTTGTCTTTAAGGGATATTTTTAGTAAGATTACAAAAAGAAAGTATTCTGAATTGTTTACTTGAATTCCCCGATTCAACGTGTCTATTACGAGACGATTACTTCTTTATGTCCTGTACACAAGCTGGCCATCAAACAGACATACATGAGCACAAAAACCAACCTCAGGAAATAGTGTATAATTGTCATGGCAACGTACATAATGAATCATTCATTGAATAATGAATCATTCATAAGTTGCTCAGTCATCCAAACAATCACAAAAAGGTCCTTCAGTTTTTGAAAACAAATCTCAATCATTTTGAAAAACATCATCTGTAGGTGTAGTGGCAGAAACTTATTTCACAATACATAACACCCCACAAGGATGTCCATTGAAATATGAAGAAATTTAAAACCTTATTTCCTCTTTTCATTACTGCAAAAACTTATGAGTCATCATAAACAAAGCACAATTTTTTTTCCTTCTCTAAACTATTCCTATCACTTTCATCAAAACAAACCGAAAATCTCAAAGAAATGATGGCATAACTCAAACGAAATAGCAAAGTGAAAACTAACAAACAACTTATTACTTAAAAAATCCAGCATCTGTTGGTTCGATTGGCAAACAATTTGATAAATCATTAACATGGTGGCAACATCCCGTTCTCTATACAGCTGTAAATTCATTCGTCATCAAAAAAAGAAATTTTGCAACGAAGAATTCAACTTTAAGTTTCACTTTCGATAAGTCATATCTGAGTAAGCACTTTTCCACTTTGTGTAGATGGGATTTCCCCCTCAAAGTGGCACAAAGTGAATCTGTGGGAAATAACCTTACCATCAATTTATTTTCAGTCTCTAGGGAATCAATGGAGAATCTCAAGGTGGAAAACTTGTCCTTCAACTTCTTGTTTTGGGCGACCATCTGTTGCGAGCTGTTGACCAGTTCCGACGGATTGCTCGCTTTTATACCGAGCTGAGTATAAAAGAGGAAGGGTTTAAATTGAAATATTGCCAATCAATATATTTTTAATACGTTTTCAAGACAGTGGGATCCCCGATACTAAAGCATTTTATTTCATCTAGCAAAGGCTAGTAGTGTTCACCACAACACAAGCAAAAATAGTTTTTAAACAGGAAACCATTTCAATAACAACGCTTTTTCAATAAACATGTCTCAAAACATTTATCCCTGCATGTTGAGAATCTGAAAAGGATATTGAAGTAATGTTTATATACTTCCCAGAAATTAAAGAATAACCAGATTGTCTTTGAATGACCTACAAATGAGAACAACACAAGACTGTTTTTCTTTCCAAATGTGTCCTATCAGTTTAGATCAGGGTTTCCCTAACTTTATCCCCCCCCCACGAACCCCCTGTGGATGTCGGAGTTGTCCACGAACACCCAACTCTTTGAGACACGATCTGAGTCATTATTATACTATAATACGCATAACAGTGCTTTGTAAATGATCAAATTCATAGTGTAATATTGTAATGAAAAAAAACAAGAGATGAACACATATTTCATAATTCAGTTATTTATCACATGCACGGTACGGTACTACTACGGCAACATATATGCGTATTGAATGCGAAAAGAGTTTGTCGATAGATACGACTTTTGTACATTACTAAATTATATGATATATCAGATTTTTGTCGAACAAAAAGTACTGTAGTTTTGACTTTCAGAAATGTCTCATGAACCCCCTGGGATGGACTCACGTACCCCCTGGGGGTTCATGCACCCCAGTTACGGAACCCTTGGTTTAGATCAAAGGGTCATGCTGGTTCCTTCTCATTTGCATATATATTTTTAATCTTTGGAAGTGAGTTTCTGGATTGAAAACCAAAATGGTTTGCTGGTCTCACCTCCTGTAAGCGTTCCTTGAGTAGAACCAGTCCTTCGTTTGTCAAAGTGTTAACCGTTTCCTCCATCTGGCTTGCTTTCTTCTTCAACTGCTCACTGTAAATCTAAACAGGTTAAAAAATATTGTAAAACAAATCACACAGGGGCAAAAATTCAACCATAACTATCGTCATTCTCGAATGGGCAACAATATATATATATATATATATATATATATATATATATATATATATATATATATATATATATAACAATATATATATCTAGGGCTTGAACTAACTAAGTTGCTGCACCAGTGCCCCTTTTAACTCTGCCACAATGTCTCCTCCCCCTCCCAGTCCCCCTCTTACCCCTCCCAGTCTGCCCTCTTACCCCTCCCCTCACCTCCAAATATGACACAGATCAATGATAGCAACTGCAATTAAAAATGTTGAAGTTGGTCACACAATCACTATCATTTAATGAAAACTCATCGGCTAACGGACCTGTAAGCCCAGCTGCAGGTAGATTTCACAAAAAAACTGAGGAGACGACCGGCAAAATTCAACATCACAGAATTCTTTTAATCTCCCAACTTTTAGTATGTATCTAGCATAAGTCCAAGTATTCAAAATGGTTACTGGATGTAACGATAACCCTTCTCTATTAGTTTATTAAGGAACGCAAAGAAGACTAAAAATGCTAACAAAACAAAGAGGAAAACATGAAAATTAGTAAACAGCAGTTTATTTGACACATCATTCAGTAAGACCAAATTGATGACGGACGGACGGACTGCACAGAGAAGATTTTATAGTACCCATTTTTTTGTTTTCCTTATTCTTTCAATGATAAATACCTTTTCTGCCTCTATTTGTTTGATAATCTGTTCTCTAAAGTCAGTTGTACCCATGGTCTTTAAGAACTTCATCATCTGGTCACGATAAGAGGCTATAGAGAGAAAGAAACGCACATGATAGAAACTAAACATGTACAGGAGGGCATACATGAGGTTAAAATGTACAAAACATTCAAAAGTGAAAAGTAAGAATTTTTCAAAGAATATTTCAGCTTTCCTTCATTTTCATCCATTGTCTAAAACTGGTTCAAAACTTTTTAGTTTTTGGTCAAAAATCGACATATATAATTTTTGGGTAACGAAAAGACTTCAGGAACATTATAACTTCCTGAGCCCCGAAAAAACCATTCCGACAATCTCAAAGTTTTCATCCGAATTTTCGCTGGTCATACATACTAAAAATAAATGGTATTTTTTGTTGGCAGATTATTTAGCGGTTCAGTAAGACACTCACCGAGAAGTTTGTCCAGAGCTTTTTCGACTGCGGAGTCCTTATCCGGAGTGACAGAGACCTCTTTCAGGGGTGTAACGCTGGACGAGCTCACCATGCTTTGAAGGTTGAATGAGGGTAACATGTTGCTAGACGAGAGATCTGAAAAAGAGAAACCATCTTTAAAGGAAAATTTCCACTCCCGCTTATCAGCCTATGATCTGACAACTGCCAGCCCATAATTACAAATTATAATTACAATGCATAAAACTCATTAATGCAAGTTTATCAATTTGGCTATGTTACCACAAATGCATTTACATATCTGAATAACTGAAGCAGGGAAGGGTGATTTGCAACTTTCCAAAAGAACTGAAAACAAATACTTGCTAAATTTATTGATGCTATGCACCCCCACACCCCCCCCCCCCCCCCAAAAAAAGAAGAGAAATATGAAAGGATGATCTAAGGTTCCAGTTGGTCTTAAAAACTACATATTACTCCAAAAGGCAGAAGGTACCCCTGTGAGGATGGGTTGGGGTGGGCAGGGATAGGGGTGTTTAAGGGGGTGAGGTGGGAAGAGAGTGGGTGAGGTGTGAGGTGGGCAAAGTGTTTCATTTTCCTTAAACAATCCCAGCATCCTCCATTACATTAACCTTCATGTTTTTATGTACCTTTTTGTTTCTCTGGGGTTGACATACTAAGAGAGATGGTGTGCTGGTGAAGAAGATCCATCCCAAGGGCCGCGTCATCTTTCTTGGAGGCGGCCAACCGAGGCTTGGGAGCCTTCCTCGGCCTCCCTCGTCTACGTTTGACGTCCTGATTCTCCGTATCAGACTAAGTGAGATGGGAAAGCAAACAGGTTTATGAAACAAAGTCAGAAATCAACCCAGTTGGGACAATTCTCTCTGTACTGTACTTTCATGTCCTGCTTCGTGGCACTCATACTGACAGTATGAGCAGTATGAACGTCATGTTTCTGTCAGATAAAGGTTACAAACTGTTCATACTGTCAGTACGAGTGCTTTGAGGCATGAAATACGAGTACAGTATAGAGTGGTATTAGTATTAGAATCAGATAAAGGTTAGGAACTGTTCTTACTGTCAGTATGAGTGCTTTGAAGCTTGATATGAGAGTACAGTATAGAGTGGTATTAGTTATTATAGTCAGTTAAAGGTTAGAACTGTTCATACTGTCAGTATGAGTGCTTTGAAGCATGATACGGGAGGACAGTATGGAGTGGTAGTAGCATTAGAAGATGGTCCCAACTGGCTGGAGAAATGATACCATATTGATGTCATATTTAGTCAACTTGCAAATTATTTTCTCCTAGATTCCTACATGTTTTATGAGCATAACCTGAAGTGTTTATCTACTGTGTTAATATCCTCATTAACTATCTATCATCCAACTCCCTAGCAACCATCTATGCTCGGAAAAGAGAAACCTGTACTGTATTCTTGCTTCCCGCTGTCCACGGGATGAAATATATCAATCAAACGGTAAGCTCCCAAAGGAAATAGCAGCTTTGCAAAAATGGATATTTCAGCTGACTATTCACAAATTTGCATGTTGGCTAATGGGGCATATAACAATTAAACCATTTGTGGGGTCAGGGGTGACCTTTGACCTCACCTGTTCTGTCTCTTTGACCTTTCTCTTCTTCCTTCGATGACGTTTCCTCAGCGTCCTCGTATTCTACAAAAGAGAAAGATGAGAAAGTGAAAGAGTTGGTAACAAGAGCAAGACAATAAATGGGTTTCAAAACATTGCCAAAAGACCGATTGCAAAGAGGAACATGTTGTAGGAGTTTACGCAACATACAATAACTTTCCTAATCCTAAGCATGAATTCGTGCTTGACTTGGCTTCCAGAATCGCCCCGAGGGGCATTCATAAGAGCATATCTTGTATTTGGACGTCTACGATTTCGCAAGAGTGTTTCTTTTCTTTCTCTCACAGGTTTTTATAAAAATCCAGAATTAATGTTTACTGTTACAATAGAGACAGATAACAAAAGGAGGCAGTTAAGTGGCATGACATTGAAAGAGGAAACACTATATCCTGTTTCTAACGCTGCAGGGACTAACAAGTGACGTCACATCACGAGTGAATGCTCGCAAGGATAGCTGGTGACTACCGATCTATAAATAGAACATTTTGGGATTTCCCTTTCGACAACTTATGTAGCATTATCACACTGTGTAAAGGAAGTTTTGTGTGTACCTTGCTACTGGAACTATCATTTTCATCATTTTCTTTGCCCCTCTCCTTCACCCATTGGGTCCACTGTTTCCTGGTGGTGGGTCCGTGGGTCAGAGAATCGCTGTCACTGAGTTCTAAGCAGCGTGATGAATTGAAGTCTGTGTGACCGCGTCGGCTGGCGGATTTGGTCTTCCATTTTTCATATTCTTCGTCCTGAAACACCAAGAGATGAGCACCATTACGAGAAACAAATATTTTCAATATCTTATTTATAAAGAATGTAGTAAACAGAAACCTGATTCACTTTGTGCCTTTGATCATCATCCATTTCTGACATTTTAAATTTTCTATCAAAAAGTATTACTCAATATAGTTTTGCAGAAGGATATGTTAAGACTAGTCCTTCATAGTGTTTTCCAACACAACCTCATAAAATTCGAGCTAACGTACCACTTCCATGAAAGTTTTTGGGTGTGATTATATATATTTTGTACAATCATCCTCAACAAAAATCTTTATTACAATAATTAACCAATACTTAAAATACTTAATGTTTCTAATAT
>KN892708.1:16916-39422 GCA_000934455.1 Apostichopus parvimensis
AGTCCTTCAACCATTCTTATCTCACACGGCATGTTGCATTTTAACCTACAAATCGGGTACCATTATCATAAAGTTACCCTTCAAAAAGACATTTCCCACACAAGAGATGAGGAATCTCTCAACTAAGACCCCTCCTTGTGGTGGTGAAAGATTTGTCCTCCGTCAGGTAAAAATATAGTAAACCTAGATAGTTTTCACGACGACCAGAACCTGATTCATGCTTCAAACTGTATCCATGTCCACAGTTTGAACCTATTGTGACATTAATTCAACAAGCAATACAAGTTGTTGACCTAAAGTAGCAATTAGAAACACTGAAATGCTTTCATTGTTAAGTTTCATGGCCCAAAAATTTAATATGTTTTTATTTTGCATTCTTTTCTGTTATACTTTGAAGCATATGCCCAATTTCACCATTTCTTGTAGCGTTTGCTGGATTACAGGTTATATTCCCAGGCACATTATTCTCCTTTCATAAATTAATGGTACAGAGTTTGGTGTGGACACATTGTCACAACTTGAACTCAACGTTCAACTTTAAGGTACATTTGCATGTGTTTGAAAGTGGCCGACAAAGAATAAAACTTCACCGTAAGCCATAAGTGAATCATTGCTTTATTTTTTGATAAGCCAAAAATTGTTGTGCATCCCACTATATAAATGCAGATGTAGCGTTTATAAACGCGACATTCAATTAAACCACCTCATTTAATTCATTGCCTCAATTATTTTTTTTTTATCGTCCCATAAATTTTAGTGTCGGTCGACATTCCAAGTCCCTGGATGTAACAAAGAAGTGTTGCGGACTTTGCCGTGGACGATTCGTCCTCCTACCGACAGGAAAAGGCAAAGAAGGAAAGAGACAGCAACCGAATAAATTTGCAATGTTCGTCAAAGAAAATTATGCCTCTATCAAGAAGAGTAACGACCGCTTCAAACACGCAGACGTGATGCGAGTTCTCAGCCAAGAATTTGCCAGGAAAGCGACCATTGCTGGTGATTGACAGACAGGTTTTGTAGAAGTCTTTGTGATTCACGCTGAATTGTCGTAGTGAATTGCTTTTGTTTTACTAAGAAGCAGTTGTATCGTCAGTTGAAGGGTTGGATTGAGTCATAATCAGTGACTGTCCTGACTCAAGTCATGTGATGTCATACACGGAAAACAATGTCACAATTCACTTTCATGTGGCAATTACATGACTCAAGCCATGACTCGTTACCAAATATTGTTGAAGAGTGAAACCCAGATTGTGCCTCTTTGTACAAGTTTAAATCATGTATCTAGGAATTTGTAGTCTTAAACTTGTAACACCTACAGTTGTCATTAAATGTCCACAGTAAAGTCGAAATCAATATCTGACCCACAGTTCATTTATTTAGAATATTTCTAACTTTGCACCAAACACGAAATGTATTGGTACAGCCTCAAGTAACACATTTTCAATGCATCACAGATATGTCAATTGCAAATGTTTGGGTTCTTTGTCGTTTATATAAAGTTTTGAATTTGGTTTGGTAACATTTTGATATAATGTCTTAGACCATTGTTATTCGTTAACAGTTAGCAGTGAAGTGGCGAGCATATTTCACTTAGGCCTTAAAGGAAAAGTACAGATGTAAAGCACATTTTGAAGGTGAATATGTTAAAAACTAGGGCAGAGGTCACCACATTACCAGCCCTCAGGTGTTTCCTTTTTGAAAGCAAAGAGCTTACCAATATAAAAGCCACTAATTAAGCTTACACTATATTGAAACCATCAAACAGCAATACAGGCTTGTATTATAACCATCTTTTAGGGTATGCAGTGCAGTATGTTTGTGAAAATGAAATAGTGTGTAATTTTGCCAAGTGTATCAAACTCTTTTTCAAGATATTAATAATACCTAATGCTACCTCGCTCTCTGTATATATTTTGTTCAATATTTGTTTCTTAATACCTAAAATAAGAAAAGGTGACCACACACTGGTGCTCTACAGAACCATTTCTTACATGATAGAACAAAAAGACTGTTCTCAGAAGTACACTTCATTTATCAAGGCTCTCTTTGTGTTTGTTTGAATTGTTGCAAGAGGACTTCATTGCACAATTATTCTGTAAACCTGTCGAAAGGTAATGTAGATGTGTTACACCCTACCTCTCCTCCAAGTTGGCGAAATAATGGAGTTTTTCTGAGCTTTCTAGGGAATGGCTAATTAAAATGATATCAGCTTGTTTAACGATAACTTGTTATGCTGGATATGAAATTTATGTCACCTCTGGTGTAACAATTCATTTGAAGTCTTTTGATTTTGGGTAAGTCATCAACCTCTTTAATTATGTGATTAGGTTGAGATTTTGAACCTTGTGGTTTCACACCCTACACATTAATTGTAAATTTAAAATGAAAAAGAAATTGATAATGGTGTGTCATGCATGTTCTTCTATTAATGGAAAATACATTATGGTTCAATGCTATTATTTGGAAGTTGGAAAGGGTGAGGGACAGACTTGAAGTGATTCATGCTCATATTATAGCATTGTATACATCATTATATTCTAGCATAATTCCCTGTGTTCGTACTCATAGATTTGTACTTGTGAATCAAACCGCAGCTTAGCGGGGGATATTACCAAAATAAAAAAAAAGAAAAACAATGGGAAATGCTACTGTATGTACAATGCAGTCATCATGAATAGAAGAGATTTAATTCAATTAAAAGCTCTGAATACAGTACCTTTGTTTTATAAGTGTTTGAGAATTTTGCTCTGTGTACAGGGCCAAGCTGAAAATGTTTGGTTTATTTTGTTTTCCAAGTTACCTTGAAATCATTGACTTTTTGATCAAGATATTTAAATGGATTTTTTTAATAACATGTTAGGAATGCTTGTATCATGTCACTTTGACCTTTTGTTGTGTCTTTTCTGGGGGGGGGGGGGGGGAGGGGAGGGATGGAGTAGGGAGGGGATCATCAGTTTTTTGTTTATTGCAAGAAATGTCACTGTAATGTACAGTAGAGCAAGGAAGGTTACAAATATTTTGTGAAATATATTGTCATTGAAGTAATATGATCACAAGTAATATGAAACACAAGTTTCTGAACTATATTGTGTTGTTTGTTGTCTTTTCATTCGCTTCTGTAGAGAATACAAGTATACAGACCAATGACATTATTCTACTTTTGTTGATTTAAAATGCTTTAGTTTACTGACAAGTGGGTTACTTACTTACTGTGATCCCACTAGTCAAATCTATGTTGTGATTAAACCTTCTATGATGCCAAGACAAATATAAACTCGGATCTGAAGCTGATGAGAAAATATGAAACTTAAATTAATAGGGAAAAGGATAAATTTAAACACAAAGAGTTTTGGGATCAAAAAAAGGTCAAGGTGAGCAACACAGAATACGAAACTTGAAGGAAAGCCTGTTCTGTTGAGCTGCCTTTGTAGGAAATTCTTCCAATAAATTGTGCATAAAAAGTGCATAATTTAAGCCTCTAATTTAAGCCTCTTCTAATATTTGGGACAAAAAATTATGCACTATGTTCTTCATGAATGTCTTTCCTCAAGGTGGTTAAATTGGTAATATACAATATACCACAGAAAGTGTCTTTCCTCTAGTCAGTTTTAGTGACAGACTTCGTAGAGTAAGCCCAAGTGACTTTGCCAGATGACCAGTACAGCCTACCATTATCCAAAATTGTAGTTTGGAGTCACTAGTCCCCCACCCCCTATATTGACTTATCTGGTGTACTTAAAGTGGCGTTGGAGATGCACGTGATTCCTACACATAGAGTCTGAATGACACTGGATCTTACAGGAAGAAAAATCAGCTGGAATTGAATGACTTTTCATAAACCAGTCAGATTATCCGACCAGGAACTGTACTGGAAATCTAGTGAAGCCCAGGACATAGGTATCTTAGTGGAACTTTGAATTTTTAAATTTGTAAAGTATTTTGATTTCTGGTACTGGTAGGCAACGGGCATGATACAGTTTGAACAACTGCCATGTATGTGAATTCTAATTGCTGCTAGATGAAAATGCAGAATCGCAAACTGAAGTACTAAGGAAATATTCAATATAATATTTTGCAAGCTTTCTTTTACCTTTGCAATGACATCAGCTAGTTTTTATTGGATTAGCATATAATATTATTACAATAGGCCTACTTGGTTGGTTGTTCAGTCATACTTTACAACTAAGTATAATTGTGGTTCTGTTTCAGGATTAGGTAGCCTTCAATTTACTTTGCTCATTTCTTCTCAAGTTACACATTGTTATCAAATCCTGTTGAATAAAAATATTTACAATTGAAATATTGGACCATGAATCAGAGCAGTGCACGGTAAGTCTTGCACTCTGTTAACATTTCATATACAAATGTATAGCCTAAAGTTGTCCGTTAATTTTCTCTTTCACATTTCAAAATCAAACCAAAGTAGCCTGTCAAGTCACGAATTCATTTTCCAGCGGCATACAGACTTAACTACACTAATTAAGATGGATAGCCTAGGCTAAACTAGGTTGGCCTGAGCCTATGCCTAAGCTCAGCGAGTCAGCCTTTACAATAAGACGTTAATTTAACTCAACCGCAAGATGCGACAATGAGTTGCACTGACTAAACTGTAAGCTCTCGATAAAAGAATATTTAGGTTTTTTTTACTGTTGTAAAACTTGAGCACCGTAATAATAAAGATCGACTGCATTTAAACCTTGCTTCAATGCTAAAGCGACTTTCCATTGTAACAACAAAACTTGAAATTCCCGCAACGCTAAACAATAAGTTCTTCTTGGATGCGCATGCGTAGTAACGTTGTCAACATGTGAACTTCTACAAACGATTGCAGACGAAAAAGATTCAACAGCTTTCGTCTAGAATTTGCGTCTAAATATCCTCGCAAGGAAGTAAATATTCATGGCGGAGCCTATAGTATGGCAGAACGGAGAAGGATAATTCCTGCGTCAGTCGGACCGGATTTTTATGGAACTCAGGAACAACCCGACAGACCTACACGCCGTTTCACAGTGACCCTTCCCGAGTCCAACGATAAAACATCACCAGAATTTTCATACATAGAGTTGGTGAAACAAGCCGGTGTAAGTATGCATTGTAACTGCCTATCTAACACTAACTGTTAAAGCAAATCCATAGCAGGTCGATCAAGAAGCATTCCTAAAGCTAAAACATTGTCACTATTAGAAATAGGGTGTTGTTTTACATGTTTTGCCAAGCTATTGCTACACTTGTTTCTCAATTTTTCTTGATACTATGTTCACCAGTCCTTGGACAATATCCCCACCAGCACGGACATCAACCTCGTGGACACAACCCCCTCCTTCACTTCATCGTAAATGCAGGAAGAAAGCCTCAATTTTTAAACCTTGCTCTTTCCTTAACATGTACAAAACAGTGTAGTAGTGTTATATCAAGGTAGAACTGCCCAGAACCATTCCGCCATTTTTTTAGGGTCCACCATCCTGACAAAGGTTAGGTGATATTTCTGGTTAGATTGATCTTGTCCCTAGTTCTAATAACGCGCGGTTCTAGATCCAGCATTTTCCCCGCATAATCAGCTTCGAGATTTAGTCAAGGGAAGGTAGCTGAAAGGGAATTCAGACGCCAACGAGATCGAGTGGATCGTAGCAAAGGGGGATTTCAGCGCGGTTTTTCAGGTTTTCGTATTTGAAATGTTTTATTTCGCAGTGGTAGTTATATTTTGTGATTAACGTCGAATAAGTAAACTTTTCGATAACGTCGTTGCTTTTTCAATAATTCCAACTTTATCTCATATTGGTGTGTCAATCAAGGTGCAAACAATGATTGATAACAGGAGGCATTGGGCATATGGTGAACGGCTACGTGTGCATGTGGAAGTAAATAATTTAGATGAAGAAAGTACTGATGCTTTTGTTGCGTATTGTTTACAACTTGGAAATGGAAAAGAATGGGTCATAATAATCCATTGTCTTTGCTTTTTTCGACAGTAAATAAGAACATAATATGCTAATCGAATGTAAATTTGTGACGTAGCGTGTACCGGCTTCTGATTGGTCATCATTGTGTGGTGATTATCGGGTGTGTATACAATGTGCTTGGTGTATTGTTATACACGTACAAGAGCCGTGGAGGAAAAACAGAGGTGAACGAATGTGGTGTGTGGGGGTTTAGTTTAATTGTCTTTTATACTTAATTAATGAAAGTGTTTAATTGATAACGGTTTCGTGCGGGTCACGTGTGTGTAGGATTTGTAAGGTCAGAAGGGCATGTTGAGTTGTTGACGATGTGAATTGTATTGTAGTGTTAGGCCTATAGTGTGGAAGTTCGTGGCGCGTAGGCTAATTGTTAACGAAGGCTTTATTGCGTGCAGCGAAAGTTAGGGACTTAGTTGTTGGACTAGTATGAAGTGGTGTAATACTAGTATTTAATAGGCCTACTGTAGAACAGTTTGGCCTAAAACTTTTAAATTGTAAAAAAAAGGAGGAGGCTAACAGTGAGGCCTAGGCTAAGTGTGTTTAGGCCAAGGTATGCAGTTAGCGTAAAGGATTGAAGCTGACTTGAGGCAAACTTTAGGCCTAGTGTTAGGTAAGAGTCATAGAACAACAGAGAATACAGCCTTTGTGAAATCATAGGTTAGGCATATTTGTTAATGGCCAGTGTAAGACATGTAACTAGTATAAATTAACCAAGGCCTAACAGAACTTGATCCACAAAATAAGCTCAATAGGCCTAGATTGGATGGTAGCCGAACATTTGTTTGTGCCATTTGACAAAGAACTGCGGAGGCAACTTATAGCTCAATCAATGACAACATAATTCAGCCAAAAATAGACATAATAAAATAGCAATTTGCTTTTCCTGCCAAGACCCTGGTTCAACGTGACAGTTAGGCTACATTTCTTTATAGCTAAATAATTACGCAAGAGCCGGACCATGTCCCATTCGTCCGCTGGTTATTTTATTTTGGACGATACCATTTGATAATAGGTTGGAGTTGAGTTTAACAATGGTAAAAGGCCGGAATAGCCTAGGTTAGGGATGTGAACTGTCGTTCGCAAAATAATTTGAGAATGAAAAATTAAGTAGAAGAAATAGTGGAATATTCCGACCGGACGATGAGTGGGACATGATCCCAAGAGCCTTATTGAGTATCTTTTGTTTCAAATATGGCGCCAAGGTTTACATTTGTGAGAAATCAAGAAATATTGTAGGCCATAGGCTAGACAAAAACAGATGCTTTGCCTTTGTGCAAGTTTAGGCCTAATTTAGGCCAAATGATGAAGTAACATTCGTGAAATAGCTTAGTGTGTGCAGTGTTTTATTTAATACTTAGCCTAGGCAGCTGTATTTAGTAGAAAATATGACCGAATAACATGCTAAACTTCATTGGCTTTCTGGTTAAAAGATGATATTTTGCACAGACCAGTAGCTTTGTACCATATCAAAAGTTGTCCTGAAATACATAATGATTTCTAAACAGCTAGCCAGCAGTTGTTAACAGAGTGAGAACATTAATAACATTTGCCTGAAGTTCTACTTTTGTAGAAATATGGTAATTGTAAAATAGTTCTGGTTGTGTACCATATAGGCCTAAGTTGTCTGTATGCAGACCTGCTAACCCCACAAAGTTTTAAGGACTGGAGATTTCCAAAAGAAAGCTTGGAGATCCGAGCCACAAACCTGAAGATTTTGCAAAGCATTCTCAAGTCCCATAAAAATGAACATTTTAACACTCTAACAAGTTTCTTGCACCCAACACGATATTTTTTGGCAACTTTCTTTGATATGTTAATTTTCTTCTTATTAAGTTCTGTATCCTATTTTTCATCATTGTACTAAATAGTATGCACAAGTCTATGTAAAATCATGATTACTTTGTGTTACCAGTTTAATAGTTTCGCACACAAGATATGGAAATCCCACTATGAGACAATAATACAGTTAAAAACTGAATCCATTCTCACATTAAACAATGATATTTATCGGGTGTGTGTGCGTATACGTCCCCTACAATAAGCACATAATGAAAAAAACCTAAAATAGGAACTAGTAATTTTGTGTGGATTTACATTTTTCGTTTGGTTGAATACAGTTTATCTACATTGACTATCCATGCGATAACATTCACAATCATACACATATAGTAAAGGCCAGACGACATATAGTACCCTCAGACGTAAAAAAATGTTAGGTACAGTGGCCTACCGTATGTGAATTATTCAAGGCTGTTGATACTGTGCAGTATCACACAGAAGTCTAGTGTACACTATGTATACAGTAAGATTGTACAATAAAAAAAAAACAAATGTGTGGGTATCATTCATTACAAGCATTTTATGGTTGTGGTTTGCTTTAAATTGAGAGCACTTGAAATGCTCTCTGACACGTAGCTCAGATGCACAGTATATGTCTAAAACTGCACTTACTGGACAGTACACATGATGTTGGCATTTGATTAGCCCATCAGACGGAAATCTGGTGGTTCAAGGCTAGGGCGGGTGAGGCGGGGTGGGATGGGGGTATGATCACCAGAAAATTGCATTCAAGTTGGAGATGTGCTAAATTGCTGATATTAAGCAAATTACCCACCTCGTGTTGTACAGTGTCAATCTCAAGGCCCAAAGCTATTATAAATAACAAAATCTGAATAAAAACTGTATATAACAAAATTTTTACAAAGGTACAGTTGAGTACAGTTAGTGATCATTAAGTGGTCAAACATCTAGACTGCTGGAATTTTTTTAAATAAAACTTCTCCCTGTATCATAAATTCATGATTAACTGATTATTAAAAGTTTCTGAATTTACGTGGTTGAGTTTTAAGATCAGTTTTTGATTCCATGCCAAAAGCCAAATTTGGATCAACTGTAAAAAAAATTAATTTGAGGAGAGAGAGCACTGCATATTTTATGAAGTATAGTGTGAATTTTGTGACCCGGGGCTAAAGGCTGTTTTAGTCTTTAGTGATTCGTCCCATCAAAATAGCCTGCACTACTGTAATGTCTCTGTAGGTGAAAGACTGATAATGAGCACTGTCATTTGTCTTTTTATGTTTTAATCATGAAATTGGTTTTTGATCTTCCATTCTCTAGGGCATTGTTGTGGAGGAGAAGTCTTTCAATGACATCGAAGAAGATGACCTCACAGGACTGTCGACTCTCGCCAGGAAATTTGAAGAAAAATATGTGAGTTTTCCTCACCACCATGTCCCATATAATCAAATGCCAGGTTTCAGAGCAACTCTCTTTGTTTTGAAGATATAACAGATCACCCATGGAGAGTTGTTGTGCTTCTATTTCTCAGTAGCCAAAGGGTTTTCCTGGCAAGAATGAATTAGGTCCTTAAATTTTAAGTCGGTGCAAAAAAAAGGTTGAAAACAAAAATCTTTGAGTGTATGTGGACATGGCTACAGTATATATGTTATGTACAGTGTCATATTATGGAAAGTGCTACAACAGTTTGCAGGTAACCTTTGGTCTTGTTTTGCTTATGAAGCGATGGTTTGGAAGAATATTATCCCACTGTTATTTAAAGTTACTATTTTTCTCTTCAGCAACTGTGAAAAGGTGTGTGCAGGGGGGGGGGGGGCTGGAGGGAAGAGAAATGTTTTCTCCCAGTTTGACCTACAACCTTATGACTGTACCGTTGAAATAATGAATACTGATCTGTTTTCATTGATGAAAACCAGTATAAATACTAGCAAATATTTATAAAAAGGAGTTCAAAGATCTATCAAACATCAAAAGGAAAACAATGTGGTAAAACAATTATATATATGTATAAATAGTGATTTACATGCTTAAAAGGTTAGAACATAAAATGAATAACGTGACTTCTTTTTTCGGCGGTACAGGGAGCAGTCAAAGGCAAGAAGAAGAGGAAGCGGTTGGAGGACATGGTGGACTTTGGGCTCGGTTACGACGAGAATGACCCCTTTGTCGATAACTCGGAATGCGTAAGTCAGGATTCCGACTTTGTTATGTATAAACGAAAACAGCATCATCGGTACTCAAAATCAGTCACTGCTGGAAGGCCTAGTGATCCTTGAAAAGACACAACTTGTGATGGTAAAGTTAAGTTGTTTGAGGGAGATGTTATGGTTTAAAATCAGAGTTTTACTTGAGCCTGCAACTTTGACCAATTTGTAAAGTGTCATAGTACCCTGAGAATAATTGAAATACTTGTTCTCTCATTGGTGTTCAATTGTTTTTTTTTCCATTTTGGAGGTATGCATTGTTAATATGTCAGATAATAATGACAGTAGCAGGTTTCAAACGGAGGAAATAGACGAACGAAAGAAAATGGGGATTTTGTTTTTTTAAGCACACAGGATTCCTTAATGTTGGTTTTAGGCTCATGTTTTCCTCACCTCTCTGTGTACCATGTTCTGAAGCTTTCCTCCAGTCCGTACTTGGTTTTACTTTTCCTCTGTTTTGCAGTATGATGAGTTGGTACCCTCAGTGCTGACGACTAAGTTTGGTGGGTTTTATATCAACTCTGGGGAGCTGCAGTTCAAAGAAATCTCAGGGGACTCGGACGACAGTGACTTCCAGATTCAGAAACGGAAGAGGAAAAATCAGAAGGTAAGAGACTATAGAGCGAAAAAGTCAGTGTTCACATTGGTTAAAAATTGACTCCATCTTTTACCTACATTTGAGCATAGATAGTTATATATCATGTATGGAAACAACACGAAGACCTGTCTTTTCTTACTGTACAGTAGCTTGTGACTCTTTCTCAGAGTGTGTGATGTTTATTTACGATGAAGGTTAACTGTGAGAAAGTTACTTTATTACACCTTACTTGCCTCTCTTCTGTAAGGTGTTTCTAAAACTATGTCATTTTGCAAGGAATAATATGCACATTTGCAACTACCAAATCAAATGTACCTCATCCTAGTCAAGTTTTAGAAGGTTTTCAAAGCAATTGTCGGCATCGTCCCCAAAATAGAATATCTCTGTATGCTAGCAGACTTCCTTCGATATAACTTGGTAACAGAGCACGCTCAGGCCTTGAAATTTGGGCTATCTACTGGCTAACTACCAGTGGCAGTTTCCCTTTGCCAGTAGAAAGGAAGAAGGCGCTGGCAATTTTCTGCAGGTCAACATTAAGGACTTCAAACGCATGACAGTCCTCAATCATCAGTCAAAGAATCGGCATGATTCCGGTACCTGATATAAGTACTGCTTCTTATCAGCAAATACTATTGGGGTACTCTTAAAGCCTGTAGAGTAAACTGATCTCTGTTGTAATTCAGGAAAATGCCAGTGAGAAGTTGGTTTTAGTCAGTAGATTTTGTTTTCTTCAAGCAGTTGGCATTTTTGTTTAGCAAGTTGAAAGCTGTTTCTGCAGGTTTGGGATTTCTGATCTGTTCTCTAACTGTCTTCCAAACAATTTCTTTTGCCATGGCCGCTGCAGTGTTGTTATATCTAGGAGTGTTAGCTCAGTGGTCAACGCCGGTGCCTTTCAGTCCCCGGTTCGAGTCACTCCCAGATTAATGTATGTCGTCCAGTTACAGAGTTGTTGACAGTTGACAATTCATAATCATGGACGTTAAATATGAATGTAAGAGACTGACTTCGGTCAGCTTGCGGCTTTGATAAGCCATTGAGGCTTCTTCGCGAGTTCCTGCTTGCAGGAGGATCTAAAAAAAAAATACATACATACATACATACATATCCATATTGACATGCTACGATAAATGACTTATTACGTTTCTTCACCACAGAGAAAGAGAAGGAAGGCCCTGGACAGCGACGATGAAAAACTCTCCAAGACTAAGAAACGACAGCTGTCTGGCAATGCGGACACACCAAAGAAGAAACTTAAGAAGAGATTGCATCGACAGTTCAGTGGGTGAGAGACGGCAAAACACTTCGTAGGCAGGATATTAAATATCTGGAAATGTCATTATGTAGTTATTGTCGTTATTTTACTCAGGAATGGATAGGTTTTTTTTTTTGTCTTGTTTCTCTATGTGTTTATTGTAGTCTGCAACAGTGTCATGGTTATGGCTTCTCGTAGGTTGTAGGGTGTAGAAACAATGAAACACAGCATCTGGGAAGTCTTAGGAAAAGGCTTGGTGTGTTAATAGTAGAAGGGATGATGTTTGTTTTTTTTTTCTTCAAGAAGTAACTCACTGTTTTACCCATCTTTACATGGCATCCTTAATGGTAAAACATATCCAGAAATGAGCTAAACTTTTGAAAAGTATCTGAGTTTTAACTTGGTGAAATGAACAGAAATCCACAAACCCTTCCATCTTTCTTCATCTGGACATGTGTCTACTTTGTTTTGTAATCCATGTTAGTGATTTATGCCTAGTGTGCTAAGTTAACCAGTTGTTCAAATTCCTCTTTGAGATGACTGTCATACCCATGGTATCGATGGTGAACCTACCCACGGGTCAGCACGGTACCAGGACACATGCCCGACGTACCACTTGTTTGCCTGCCGTGACAACCCCTGTTAAGAGCTTAAGCCAATGAGAGCTTGTTTAACTGACATACAAGCTGTACCTTTCATAGGAGTGTTCTTCTGATAAAAAACTCCACCACCCATCCTCCCTTGCCTGAGTTGCCCCAAAGGAAAAAGAAGAAAGAAGGGTAGAGGATTACAACATGAAAGAAAGAAAGACATTTCTTATAAAATTCTGTAGACCATCCCTCATTTCTCCTTACTTTATATGTGTTTTGCAGAACAATTTGTGTACTGATCTTCCTTTGACTTGATTTAAGACAATTATACTATTAGCTATATTTTGCAGTTGTACTGCTGCACGCAACACATGATTGCATTGGTCCTCTGACATATGTCTGCATAGTAACTACTGCAAAAAACACATGTGAAAACAATACACACAGGGCCTAAGTGCCTGCACCTTGAAAATTGCCTTTCCTAGTTGGAGATAGTTTTTGAACATAACAATGGACTGACAATAATTCTGTTACAAACTGCTTACTTTTCATCGTGCAAAATAATATTGACGAAAAAAAAACAAAGGGAATAAAGTAAATAATAGCATCTGGTTACAGTGCTTACTTGTCTTGAGAGCAGAGTTTTTCTGAAACATTTTTTTTATTATTTAGTTTCTTTTTGGTTTATTTTTATCCCGTCAGTGGTAAGGAGGAGAAGAAGAAGAAAAAGAAGAAACTGAATCTGCCGAAGGCTCCCACGATCGCCGAGCTTCTAAAAACCAAGAAGGACCATGCTCCTAGTGCTTCCAAAGAAACTAACAATACTAACGGTCCCAAGATCCAAAACGGATCGGAAACATTTGAGGCGGCCAGCAAAACAGACGCTGCTGCAGCCGTCAGTGGTATAGCCACGTCCCTGGATAACATTGACCCCTCGTTGGACCTCGGCATGGCCCACCTGCCCATGGACAGCGAGATGGCAGCGTTACTGAACGACACCCTGGCAGGGATGGGGGACGGCGATGATCTGCCGGATGTGGACATGACAGGGATGCATCCGAACGGGGAACAGACGGAGGATGAGGCCAGCATGCCGTCAGATGTACCAGTCTCATTAGAGAAAGATGTACACAAAATTAAAGAGGTATAAACATGTTCTTTCTAGAAGCAATTAAAAGGCATTTCTGTAGTCAGATGTACAAGTCTCATTTGAGAAATATGTACACAAAATAAAAGAGGTATAAACACATTCTTACTCGACGCAATTAAGAGGCATTGCTGTAGTCAGATGTACAAGTCTCATTAGAGAAAGATGTACACAAAATTAAAGAGGTATAAACATATTCTTACTAGAAGCAATTAACAAGCATTGCTTTGATGACCGCACACAGAAATTAATTAATTAATAACGGATTTAAGACCAACTGGGGTTTACATTGAATGAAAAATATATGTCTAGATGTTTGTGGGGAGTTAAGCAGAAAGATTTGTCTATCATGAACTGCCGATGATTAGAACTGGCAGTCTTACCATATTAATTTCCTCTTTTATGAATGTGTCCGTGATACGATTGATTATGTCAAGACAAGTAAGTGTTTATGCTCAGTTGCCTTGTTGATTGAATTTAGGAGAACAAAGAATGAAATCACTTAACTGTAAAGTTGTCCAAATGTCGGTAGTGGTCCAAAATATGTCATAAATTCACAGTTCATGCTTTTTTTTTTTCCTTCACCTGAATAGCTAAGAACCAGAGTAGAAAACTTCATCAAATTCTCTTTTTCTTTCTTCTTTTCTTTAGGCGGCCAGAAAGTCAATGGAGGGCAAATGTAAATTTTTCACGCCTGCTGTAAATAATTTATTACTAGAGTAAGTGCACACCATGACGACTTTTGTTTTACATTTTGTTATGATTATATAGTCTATTCTTCTCAAACAATATCGGAAAAAAGTGTCTCTGGTTTTTGAAGCCTCGGAACTTCGTCTTTTGTAGAATACTATGGGTGCTGGCTACAAAAACCGTGTGATACATCTTTGCAGTTATATAATCCAATTAACCCATTTCTATAGCATTTGGTTTTGGGATACCGGATAAATTAATCCCTGCTTGGGTACCTTTTGTGTCAAATTGTCTAACCTCTTTGTTTTTTTTGGTTAACAGTGTTACTTATGTGGTGTAACTTGATAACTACTTTGATATGAGTTGATTTTTTTTCGGGCATATTTGGCCATAAAAAAAAATGAAATGCATAGCATCTTGTTTTAGGACTGGTTTAGTATATATGGAACATTTCGGCTTCATTTTTAATATTCAAAACATCATGTTTGCAATTTATCGAGGGTACACGCCTTGCAGGATCTCTTGCCGGAGAAAAGAAAAGTATTTCTGACCGACAGCTGTTGTCAGGGTCTCTTTAAACAACTCTGACTGACACGCTGATTTATTGATGATTTACCATGTTCAGTTTTGAAGATTCTTTTTGACTTATTTTGATATTTATTGAAAGATTGCTCAGATGCGGAAAATTGTCAAGAAATAAACCAAAGCACTCACAAAAAAAATTACTAAAACATTTTGAAATTTTTATTTTGGCAGCCCTGAAAAGTTGACAATATAAGTAGTAATGTGCAACTTATATCTGTCACAGACATCCTTGAATTTTTCACCTCTTTTATAGATATCTTTTTTTTTTTTATTATTTATTTTTTATTTCTGTTTTGTCTAAAACTTGTCATTGTGCATACCTGAGATTCTTACACTACACATTCTGGGGTTTGGTCATCTTCTTATCTCCCAATTATAAAAACAAAACATATTTCTTATCATGTTTTAGAAGTTCACCATCAATAAAGTCTTTTATCGCATTGGTTAATATATACATAAATTTGGCCTGGAAGGTAGTTATTTTATGACACTCTCTTAGCAACCACGTGTGTATATATGTGGAGAAGCCCAATGGCTTATTACATACACTTTAAGTCGTCTGGCTGTCCGATTTTAAGTGTTGACTCTTTTTGGATTATGTTGACCAGACCATTTCAGATGGGAAAACTTTGGATTTTTTTTTCCTGGGAGGAAACAAAAACCCCTAGTTTTTGGGTCAGCCAGAGATCATATCCCTCGACCCCCAGATGCTATGTGTCCTTGCTTCCAATGCCACAGCTGTTTATCCGTTTGACCCACCACTCTACAATGATGTCCGTTTAGTTTTCGTCTCTCTAAAATTCTTCTTTTTTTCAATCCTCCTCCTTGTAGCATTGAAAATCAATCGAGGGAGTTAAGCTGTGGTAAACGGTCATTGATCTACAACCACTTGGCGTATCATCTCCCATGTACTAAGGACACTTTATTGAAGAGAGCCAAGAAGTTACGACTCGGAGCTCAAGATAGTCAGCTGAAAGAACCAATTTTAAGATTAAAAGAAGGTGAGATAGTGTTCCTTGTTTTTCCAGCAATTTAGTTTTCAATGTTTAATATTTGTTCTGTCAATAATGTTTTTGCTTTTGGCCGGATTATTTAATAATCTGTATGGTTTGTCGTCACTACAAATGTTGTCGTTTTGCACAATTCTCTCAGAATCGATGAGGACTTGAAGAGTTGTGTTCTCATCTTTTTTTTTCACCTCAAATTTGTTTAAATTGAAGAGGTAATCATTTTGGTTTCTGGGTGTATTCCGCACCAGTGGATTTGCCTCTATGTCAGTTTTGTAAATATATTCACACAATAAAGGTCATATCTAATGTAAGTTACTGTTACCATTTAACAGGTGATTATTTTAGTTTTTGATGGTTGAAGTTGTTCAATATTTGATTTTTTAAGTATTAAACACAACATATTTTGAGTCTGAGATAGACAGATGATTGGGAGAGTGTGAAACCATATTTTCAATTCATTTTTCTGGGAAAAATGTAAAAATAAACCAACAACAAAAGCAGCAACAACTTTTGTGGGGGTGGTGTAGGGGCAGCAAGGTGCTTGTTCATTCTGGCTATACTCATGCCATTCAGACATTTCTAAGTATTATTTGTTGAGTCGGCAGCATAATTGATCCGGTATCACGAAGCAGAAATGAGCAATTCACTGAACACAACTGTGAAAGATGTGTAGAAGTCCTTGTACAAAGGAATCATGGCATGTTATATGATCCTGGTATTCATAGTAGGCGCTCTTGGGGTCGTCGTGACCCTCGTTTGTGGTCCCGAAAGAGATGTTGGAGAGTCGCCAGAATTTGGGAAGAAAAATGAAATTGTCAATATTTGTGGGGAGAAAAGTGCAAAAATCGAGCAACATTAAATGATGTCAGAAATTGTAAAATATATAATACAATTTTGTAAGTCCCTTTCCTGGTATAAACAAAATTTACAAAATGGAGGGGGATACCTCTTCCGTATACACCCCTTCCCCAGACAACCACATCCAACAAAATTGTGGTCGCCAAGCCAAAAAATATTTTGAAGACCAAGGTTATGAAGAGACAAAATTAACGTGTAATTCATTTTGTGTAAAACATTTGAAGGATTCAAAAATAGCTGCACAAGAATTTGACTACTACCTTTGAATTCCCCCTGAGTTTTATATGTAATGATGTGCATGAAGTTTGTTTTGCTATTTCTACAGCTATATCTGAGGTGATGCCAGCTCAGATTGAGAGATATCAAGAAGAATGTATAATAGCAGAACAAGCCAGACAAGAAAGGTAAACAATCTTGACAAAGCAAAGGACAATCATGTCGACACATATATTTCATCATGTCGACACATATATTTCATCATGTCGACACATTTATGTCATCATGTCGACACATATATTTCATCATGTCGACACATATATTTCCCACCCCTTTAAAGCTCTTTCCTAATACGTAAGTTTATAAATGTGGGAAAATAATGTAATGGGACACTTTTGTTTCTCATTTCGTTATTTATTTATTTATTTTTTATTTCTTTATTTATTTTTTAATCCTACGTATAATAGCAAACAGAAAAGGCAAAAGAGTTGATGACATAAGGTATAACTTTAGAAAGAGAGGAGTAGTACTAAGAAATCCTTTTAGGCTTGTAGAGCCGTACCCTAGCTTACAAAAAGTAAGAAAGGAAGTTAATTTAGGCGGAAAAAACCAAGTGTTATCTACCAGAGCAACATCTATCCCTCACTTGAAGCTAATGCTTTTCCATTTTTATTTTCATTCTCGCTTCATAAAATTTTCCCACATCACTGTGCATCACCAACCAATAATACATTAACACAGAATAAAGCCACTATCACTTTTAGCAGGGTATATAATTATCTTTGTTACCACATAGGAAAATGCCATGTAAAATTGCTACACAAATGTTATATGTATAGCATGGGTTTTTTTTGGGGGGGGGAGGGGGGTGTACTGAAGCATATTATTTTCAGTATTTTTGGAGAAATTCACCTAGAAAACTACAATTCACAGTTCTGTAAACATTGAATTATTCCCTGATGACATGTCTCTTAGAACATCAATGAAGACTGTAGTAATAACGTAGTTGACCAGTGAATTAATTTCACAAATGATCCCCGACGTTCATAGCTATCATCTGTGGATGCATAAAATCCTGCCCGACCTAATAACCATCAAAATCTCCAGCAAAGTGTATCAGCCGAGCAGCCCGTCTTCATTGAATTATATTAACTACACAGAGGATAACACAGGACAAAATTAAAGCCTATTGCCTTGAAAGGAAATTAAATAAAAGTCAGATCTGACATGATATTACAGTCTCTGTTAGTGAATCATGTGGATAGTCCTGGTAAACAGAGAAGTTGCAAATTCATTGAAGTGAAATGAACCATTCAAATTTGTAAATGAGGATTTTCCTTTCTTTGAGTAGTGTACATTGTATCATTACGGTTGATTTCGAGAAGGAAACGTTAATTGACGTGTATCTTTCTTGAACGGTAGTTTTATTTGACTGTGAGAGACTGTTAGGCTCAGGCCTAAGGTTAATGTTGCATGTGGATCACAGTGCAAAGAGGCTTTGAAGCCAGATTTGGGATGTGGTTGCAAAGTTGCAGTGATGATGCATTTTTTTTTTTGTTTTTTTTTTCTTTTTCTGCCTTGCTAGTAATATCTAGTTTAAGCAAGGAATGAATGATATCTTTCAATTGACTTTTTCTTGAGCAAAAGATTAGGAAAAAAATGCAGCATTATAAAAATGAAAAGTGAAAAAAAGGGAAATTGAACATAAAAGCCAAAGATGCATGTATAAAGCTGATATACTGCAGAAACCTCCATGTTCACCACCTGACAGGCAAGATATGGCAAAAATTTAAAAACAAAAGTAGACGAAACTGGCATGGAGAGGGTAAAACTTGCTCCGTCTTTTAATATTCATTAGACTAGAGGAGGAGGAGAAGAATGAGAAGTCACAAGATGAAGATGAGGAAAAGAATAAAGGACCTCGGAGTCAAGCACCCCGGAAGAAATTCATCTGGTCCGATCACTTACGGTAAATTCGATTCAGTTGATGATTACTGTCACCCATATGATTATTCAAAGAGGAAAGAAGCCACTTATCCTGTGTATATGTCAAAAAAAGGGACAAAAAGAAAACGTTATCTTTTTAAGTGTTAAACAGCTTGATCATGGAAGTCACAAAAAGGAAATTGATCTGGAATGCTGTAGTCTTCAGGTAGGCGACAACAATCGTCTTGAGCCCAGCCCTGGTTTAGCACCCTGCTGGTTGACCTCACCCCTGGTTGACCACACCCTTGGTTGGCAACACCCATTGATCACCATACCCCTTGTTGGACCACACCCCTGGTTGAGCAGATCCCTAGTTGACAACAACCTGGGTTGACCACACCCCTGGTTTGACAACAGCCTTGGTTGAGCATGTCTGTACATTACAGTGTCAACTGGATATGACCTTTGAGCAAAAGAGGGAGCAGAAAATTAATTGAATTTTGATGGCCTGATACATTTCAATAGTATTCCCTTATGATGATACTAGATTCTAATAGTGTGTGTCTCAATTTGAAATTCATGTCCAACTGCACACTTAGGATCCAACTGACAAGTTGGTTTGTCCTTTTTTTACTCAGTCATTTGATTGGACAGCCAGGTAACTTTCTTCTTTTTTTGGGGGAGGGGGGGGGGCTGGTTAGTTTCTCATCAATAACAACACAACAGGCTTCACATAACTTTGATAGAATAGAAGGAGAGAAGTACGTTAAGAGCTCAAGCAAGAATTGAGTCCTGTTTTATTGAACCATTCTTCTTGCAAATAAATATTCAACATCTGAATGGAAACGTAACTTACAGTAGAATGGAAAGGCATTTGCCAACTCTCTGAAGATGATGATCAAAGAAAAATTTGGAAAGGAAAACGCTATCAGCTGTATAGCATCTAACCCCAGGTTAGACTTTGAAGACTTTTAATAAAAAAGAAGCATTCTTAATGGTATTAAATATCAATCATATATTTAATCCCCCATTATATATTTCCCAGAAGAAATTTTAATACAATCAGTGCTGGTTTTTTCAATCTAACCAAACACGGCTCTCTTTGATGACGGTTCTAATCTTGTTCATTTTTTCCTTCCTTGTGGTCAGAAATCTGCTTTGCCATGTGGTGTGTATCAAGTTAAAGACCTACGAGATGTCCAAGACGAGGTCGCAGTCGGCCGAGGATTATCTGAAGGCGTTCCTCGATGCTGAGATTAAACAACTCTGGCCCACCGGCTGGATGCAGACGAGGTATGGATATTCTGTGACATCATTTGTTCTTTAATTGCTTCAGTAATTACTTGAGTGGTAGGTTTCTTGAGTCTTACACAAACAAGTTCAGATCCTTAATCAGACTCTAGGCTGTTAAAACCTGCGACTTGAAAATAAGGAACACATAGCAGTATTCATCAAGAGTCTGTAACTTTGTTTTGATCACAAAAATATGAAAGTAAGCTGTCTGCTGGCTGTTCAAGAATTTTCTAATCCAAGTGCCAGTTTTGCTTTGGAAACGTAAGTAAAACATTCAAAACAGGTCTTTGTGGCAGTTTAGACCGCTGTGGATAGGACAGAATGTTGTAAATGTTGTAACTTGATGGTAGCAGGCATTGGCTGTAAGTTTGTTATCCGGCTGTGACCTGTGTTCTCGTTAAGTTTACTACTACCAATTAGCTTTAAATAGCTGAACAGAGTCATTCCGTGTTTTACAGTAATTTCAATTTTTGGTGATAATTTGCACATCTCAGATCCAGGAAGTATCTTGGGTTGCTGTGTCAGCAAATTGTACAATCTAATAACTTTATACACAACGACTGATTAAAAGTCTCATTTTGCTGCGAGTCTTAGTTTTAGAATCTACTTGATAATGAAAAAACCAATAAGAAGAACACGTAAAGCTATAGCTTGGCAAATTGAATGGGAAAGTATAAAAGAAAGGTGAATAATCGGACAATGTTTTTTTTTTTTCCCATGCACTTGATACTTATGTGAAAATTAGGCAGTGAGAAGAACAGAACCATTTCTTAGTTCCTTGCTTATCATTCGTAAATTTGGGTGATAACCAAGGGGGAAAAAATCCAGTACATTAGAGGGATGTCTTTGTATTTTATCCAAAATAAAATGTTGAAAAGTTTTGTGGAAATTTCTTACCATTTTCTAAAACTGCAATTCTAAATTGGTACCTCACTGTTACGTCACCCCATTACTTTGCCTGTATCTTCCTTCTGTTTCTTAGAATGCTGTTTAAGGAAAGCCGTTCAGTTCACAGCCCTATCACATCCATGCCCCCGAAACAGAAGAAGTTGATCCCTCCCCCGAAGAAACTAGCATCCAAGAAGCCAGAAAATGCTGCTGCACAAGGTCCCTCCATTCCAGGGAGCGAAGACTACACCCCAGAATTGGCCCGCAAAGAGCCCAAAAGTCCTAACGTGTCTCCGTTTTCCAGCGATTCGCAGTCTCCATCTAGAGCTGCCAAGGTCCCTGGGGAGGTCCGAACTCTGTTAGACTATGCCGAGAGTCCCAGCGACGTGAAGAAGCCCGAGGTCAGCCAGTCCCAGGAGCGACCTACGGGAACTCTGAGTCTTCTGGCTTCAGCGATGAGTGAAGTGGTGAAGAAACTTGAGGAAGAAAAGACATCGGGGGAGGATGACCCTGGTAGCGGAATCTTTGATGTAAGCGAAGAACAGCCAAATCTGAGAGAAGAGACGAGTAATAAAGCAAAGGAAACGTCGGATACCGGAAGCGTAAGGAAGAGTCCGAGCGACGGTGCCTCGGGCAAAACCGCTGTTCGTTCCTTTCAACATTTTATGTCCGCCCCGAAGGCTCCCCTTCCAGCTAGTCAGAGCAGTAGCAACAGAGAACAGGGAAGAATACCAATCCCCGCTGTCACGCCTCCAAAGCCTCCAAAGCCATCCCCTTCGGCGAGTCCACAGTCGGCGGACAGCTTCTCGCCGCCCGTGGCTCGTCTGGCTAGGCAACCTGCTTTGGAGAAGCTGCCATCTAACCTTCCCGACTCACGGATTAACGTTAAATCGTCCGCCCCTCCATCCGCAATAGATTCCAAACCTCAGAAGACGCAATGGAAGAAGGAGACTACGCAACCGTCAATCCTGTCAAGCAGTAGTTTCCTGAAGAGGACTTCTCCAAGTCTAGCCGGACCGCTTTTGTCCAAAGTTCCATCGGTCAGCCCTCTAGCGGGTTATTCCAAGACCCCATCACCAAGTACCTCTCCTGGCAGTGGACAGGAGGGGGGGATGAGGTCACCGACTTTGTATCCCAAACAAAGACCTCACCTAGCGTCATCGTCTCCACGTAGTCCTAAACTACCGACACCAACTATCAGCCCCAATAATATGCAATACATTGGGGGGACCACTGCATCAACAACCCACAGGATCTCGCCTTCCAAGGTTTCCCCATCCATGACCGTCACCTCGTACCCCTCCCCTCAGACATCTCCTGCCTATGGCGGCATGGCCATTAAGCAACAACCTTCACTCAGCCCTGTTCAAAGACCGAAGCCTGTTAAACTGCCCTCAACTCTAACGAGGAGGGGCTCTTTCCCGTCAATGGTCAACCAGGTGGTGACATCTCCTTTGACCTCTCCAACAACGTTCACGTTGTCAGACGGCATAAC
>KN892709.1:0-16580 GCA_000934455.1 Apostichopus parvimensis
TCCATTAAGAAATCTAACATACCAAATTGTGAGGACGCAATGCATTCGTGCCCTCCTCAAAATTGCAAAATTGTATTGTTTACTCTTTCTAATTCTTTGCATATATTTCCTGACACAGTCCTCTGTGATTTTAATGATGTCCAATTCAGCCAAATATATATGAAAATTCCTGTGTAAGCTTACTTTTGATCAGTCAAGATACCAATAGAGAAGATACTTAGAGAAGATATTGCTTTCTCTTACGATGCCTCCTGTATAATAAAACACATTTTTAGGGGCATTATTTTGACTTTCTTTACAGTGAGTTACGAAGACCCTGTTTACGGTCAAACATCATTTGGATTTCATCAGGTTTGTTTAATTTCGTGAAACAGTAGTATGAATGAAGTGTTAACAATATTCTATAATGCAACGAAATAGATGACCAGTGAATATATAGCTGAATTAACTATCATGATCCTATTAACAAATGCTGGCTGCTCAGTTTCCACGTTGCCCATCCTTCTTGATCTTCATCTAAAAGTAAACAACCTGCGTAAAGCAATCAGTTTATAATATATAATATTCTCTGGTGAAACTGCAAATAGGACATCGAAATAGCACCAAACGAGAAAATGAGGCTCATAAAAATATTACTTTAATTAATGTATTTTAATTTAGTTTAGCAATGAATTAATTGTCTGCACGTTTAGTTGTTTTCAATGTTAATGGCAAAACCCCGACGTCCTAATAAACATCGTCTATATTACTCTTTGTACTTTTTATGTGTAAAGACAACATTCAAAAGCTCAGAAGGGGCATCACTATAGAGGGGTGGGGTTGTAGCACGCCCGATTTTTTCCGGTAGGGCCAAAGCAAAGTTCGGCGGGAAATATTGGTGGTTTGCCAGGAAAATCATGATGTTTTCAGGGAAAATAGTTGTCGGGAACTCGTAAAATCTTATCTGAGCGATGATCCGCCCTCGGGTGTGTCGGAGAGGATATATACTATCAGTGATGTGTTATATAAATAAAACATCCCTGCTATACGAGTATATGTGCACTGATGCACGATTAAGGAAATTGTTACAATTTTTCTATCTATTATGTTGGGCCTAAACACGCTATATCATTTCTGCGATATGATGTCATCATGAGGTCATCACCGGCAATTTACATGCAATAAAGCTTCCGCGGCAGATTATCGTCTACTCGATCACACTGGTCGTCGTATACCCATGAAAAAGACAGTGTGCTATGTTTTATGTCAAACTGCTGATGTTTTATGTTAGAATAACAACATTTCACTGCATATTCCCGAGAAACGATAATCCGTACCAAACAATTTCGTGGTAGTAAAAAAAAGTGTGGTATATTAATTCAAGTAGACATTGCAAGTCACCGTTTCAGAATTACATGTATATAATATATGTTTAGTTTGGTATATAAATTATTACATGTATATAAATTATGACGGCACAAAAAGCTGCGGTTGTTGTGGAAAATGATTAGCCTAACTTTAGTAATGTATTATCGTACTTGTTTTATCATATATATTTAGTGTTCTATATGTGGGTCAATAAGAGTCGTCTTTATCACAGGTAATTCCAGGATTCCTCATTATGGTTTCATCGGCAGAAAAGCTTCTTTATGTCTCAGAAAACATTACAGATTATCTGGGTCATTCAATGGTATGTTTATCTTTTGTCATGATCCAAGACCACGAACATAACGTTAACATGGACTAAACAATATGAGGAGTGTACAATAGCATCCTAACATCAATATATGATAAACCCATCTATTCTTCTGACTAAATTTCCCAGCGACGAAACAAGAAGACGTTTGGACCAATTACTTTGTCTTCACAATGCCTCTTGTAGATATGTTTTGTACATTAGTTCAGTGAGCTGAAGATCCGCTCTCTGATTATAATTTATATGTAGGTTATTTTATTGAGAATGATATTGACAAATCCAAAGAATACGCGCGCGGTCAGCAAAAATTATTGAATCATATGAAAAGAGGTATACACAATGCGATAAAAAAAAATGACCTTACCTACCAAGTTCGAACTTTCTAACAGGACGACGATAGGGTAAAAAAAGACCTTCGTAACTATTTATTTTGAGGCGTAACTTTTAAAGGGTGTATGTCTATGGCCTTATCAAGTGGCTTAGCCACAGATGGGGTCAGGAAGGGGCAGGGGGACGAAGATCTATCCCCACAGAAATTTTCGGGGACGAAACGGGGAAGGAAAAATTGACAATAGAAAAGAAAATAGTCAGTGTGATACATATGATACTGTGATACAAAGATATGAGATATCTTCGAATGCATAACAGAGGATTGATCCTACAGGCCTTATGACGTCATGAAAAGTCTTATGTATTGTTGCATAGTTACTCATAACTGTAATACAATGCATTTTGCAAAGTGATCTCCGTTACATATCTTACAAACACCATATATCATATCATGTTATAGGTAGAACTTATATCTAAAGGGGCTTTCCTGAAGGACCTGGTGGATGAAGAAGATCTCCACTTTGTATGGAACCAGCTGCAAATTCCTGCTAACTATGACGGTTTCTATAAATGTGAGTACCATGCATGAGGGATATGAAATTATATCTAACGATCAGGTCCCAGCTGGTTTGGTTTTCGACTTAACTCAAATGTGACTAAATCTACATAATCTATCTTCCTAAACATTAAAATAATTGACGACCTCACTGAATTGTTTATTTATTTCCCTTGCACTTGGAGAAAGTGCAAATGGTGTCACAAATATATGGTTAACCGTTTAAATATAGAAACAATTTTTATTGGTAGGTGGCAAGTGACACCCCCCCCCCCCTGCGGACGTCCATGGTCTTTTGGTGTGCAGTATAGGTAAATATTTAAAGTTGGAACGTATATATGGGGAGAAGAGAATGGAGCTTTGTATCGTAATGAGAGGAGATAGTAACACCTATAAACTAACTACGTCGACTGGTACAAATATAGAGGCAATGAAGAGAGACATGAATGACACATGATCAAGTACAAGAATTGATACCAGTATGTTAAGATCAAAGCAGTTTAGAAAACAAAGGGCGTTTTTACAAATTCAACTATACTTTTCTCTGTTCTTGCTTTAAATTAATCAACCATCTGGCAGTCTGACAAACGACCGAAATTACAAGGGGATACTAATTCTTTCCATCTATAAAATAATTAAGATGTCAGAGAATTCGTGACTGAACTATTAAGGCATTAATATGCGACATCACGTGCCTCGTAATAAAACAGTACCAGCAGCAGGTACTTGTTTAAATTTCGTGTTTACCTCACTTGACTTATGGCTGCAAATCAAACTCGACTGTATCAAAGTGAAGAAAGAAAAAGCAAAATGTGCTGTTGGAAAATGTCTTCATGGAATTGTTTTTAGCGATTAAATAGTCTTATATGATGATTACTCAACAAATAGGGATTTTTTTGGAGAAGGAGAAGTTTGTTTTTTGAATTATTTGAAATGTCGTTTCTTTTCTTGACCTAGACTTTTTCTCAATCTGAAACTTTCAAATTGTTAGCCATTGTAATCTTAGGTCTCAATTGACAGCTGTTGCCATAAACTTATTCTGTCAATTAAGTGGCTGGTTCATGCATTATTCTTTGAACATGCAGGACTGCCTATTGACTTCTACCATTCAAGAGGTACTTTGGTGGGGATGAGGATGTGCCAAATGATTGTCTCAATGTTTCTTTTTGAACGAGTAGAAACACTGACCTTGGTGAATCTGGTGTTAGGTGGATGTGTACAACTAATACAACATTGCAGTTGCAATGGATTTGGAATATTTATCAACCGTAGCTTTCGTAGTAATGTTTCCTAGGGTAGCCATAACAAGCCGCCTCAAAGCAAATGTAAATTATTTTTCTTAATCGACGGATAGGCTTGTCTTTATGATCATATGTAAGTAATCGCAGTAAGTAAGAACATTAAGAAATCAAAATCATATTAGTCGCCCTCATTCATGAGTAATTGTATCTTTCTTATCAGCCAATGAGCGTCGATTTGTGTGTCGTATGCTCAAATCACAATGCTTCAAGCGACGATTACTCGATTGCGTGGCCGAACACTCAGAAAATCGAAGCACGGTAAGGAACAAGAGCCCGGAAGCGATTTGTTTCCCCAAACAGGTTTGCAATTGTGTGTAAATATTCGCTCATGATTGGTCGGAAAGGTTACGTCATCACCAGGGAAACCTTCACGTCAAGGTCACTAAAATGTCTGAATTCATTCGTTGTAACGAAGACATACCCGTTCAAATTACCCGAAGCTTTTCGTATCTTTTAGATTGGTTTAGACATATTTAGCACACTAGTTTGTTATGATTGTATGATCTACTATCGATGTTTTTTGAAATTTTCTGTGAAGGCGTTAATCGATAACATCGCACAGTGAAAGTTTCGTACAGGGTGCATCAAACATTTTTGTAGGCCCATATGTATTATAACTGTGTACACAGTGCAGTGTTAATGGCACGTTTAAGCTTCCGTAGTTTTGCGTATATTCATTCATTCAGGATTGGTGAACTCGCGTCGTGAAGTATATATAAACTAACCCATTCCACGAAACGGATTCCGATTTCGATAGAACGGCTCACCAAATTAGATAACGTCAGCACGAACCCTATGGAATGTAGCGTATGAATCATAAGTAAGGTCAACATGTGATCCAAGCATTAAAAGTAAAGCTAGGGCGTTTGAAAGGAAACTCGGTAACAGTGTGTTATTCAGCCTGGCAGGGGCGGCGATTTGTTTCAAATATTGGGGGGGGGGGATATTTGCTTGGGTGCAGGCGAATTACTATCAAAGCGAAGCCACCATTGGTTGGCGCGCAGCGTACAAGAAAATTTCTGGTTTTGATAGCCCCCCAGATCACCGGAAATGGCACTTCTCGGGCTTGAAAATGACCAACCAGATGTACACTTTTGCCTGAGAACCAAGTATTTCCCAATAGTTTTTTTTTCATTCATAACCTTTTTCAAGATTGTCACCAGTCACACATCATGTTCGACCTCATCGCATCTCCTGTGGATCATTGCTTTTGTAGGTAATACTACGTAACGGCCCACAATACCTATCAGCCCCACTTTTCAAGGTGTTAAGCCCATTATTTGTTCAGAATTTGAATACTAAATTCACTTCAAAACATACCAATAATGTTGCACAAAATTTCATCTAAGGACAACCAATATAGCAAAACCCCCTTCAACCCCTAACAGACCGGTCAAAATTGCACGAGTAGAGGGAAGTATGATGAAGAATGTTGGTCAGGGAATTTTCGATAATTCAGACACCGTTAATTTATTGGTGTAGAAATATTAAAACCTCTTAAAACGGTACTATAAAACTTCGATATCATCAAAAAAATGCAAACAAATATGCTCGAGGGGGGGGGGGGGGGTCTCCCCCCTTCGCCCACCCTCTTGGCTACGCGCTTGCATCTAGAAATCTTGTAGGAAACAGGCCAAATGGAAACCCAGTGAACCCATATCGATGTGGATCATATATATAATTGTACGTACTTACACTCATACACACAAGAGATGTACAGATATTATGATAATAATCATGAGTATTGAGTGACAACATGCTATACGGTCACAGGTCACAGAAACGACCACGAAGAGTCATTTACCTCATGCAGCATGTGTTGGATGAAGTTTTAGCCACCGCCAAATATGATTTGGATAAATAATCTCACACATTATTTTCTATTTAAAGCCACACAAAAAAACTATGCCACCAAATATTGGGGGGATATTAGATACTATATCCCCCCACCTAAAATATTGGGGGGCATGTCCCCCCCCCCGCCCCCCCCCAGTGGCGGAGCTAGGGGTATTGGTCAGAGGGGCGAGAATGGTCTGTAGGGGCGCTTTCGACACTATCTAAGCGGAGCGCCACCACAGGTTGGCGCGGAGCGTACAGAAATTATTTGAGTAAAGATACTCCCTAGATAGCAGGAAATGACCCTTTCCGGGCCTTGCTAATTTGCAGATAAACGAAGAATAAATAGGTGTCATTGCCATTTTGTCAGAAAATTACACCAACAAAATGTGACAAATGTCAATAGGTAGATGAGAGCGCAAAAAAAAGTCAATAATCGCGAATAAGTAAAATGTAGTAAAAAGCTGAAAAGGGCGCCAGCAGTCCATTTGAGTCCGTCAGGGGGGGCATCCGCCCCTGACTGTATGGACGCTCCGCCACTGCCCCCCCCCCCATGATCGCCGCCCATGTGGTGTATGTCTTCGAACTTCCAAGCGATGGTCATTATTGGTGCTGACGTAACGAGCAATCTGGTTGGCTGAAAAATCTGTAATTGCAAACCTGTTTCGGCTAAAAGTAAAAAATAAAAAAATAATTCCCGCATTACTTTTTAATGTAGACTTGTGGTCGGATGACCCCCCTCCAAATGATCAAACTTAAAACACCTGAAGTCTCCAAACCACTCTCATGTTAAATGTTCATTAACTTTCGGTTAAGTTTTACCATTCTTTGTCCAACATGATAAGGTGCATGGGAATCATTATAGTATTTTGTATTTAGGTGAACGACCGACTGCATGAGTTCGTTGCATCTTACATCGGTTTTACCCCGAAAATTGTTTACATTGACTCTTAAAAGCTTACAATGAAGTAATACAATTTGGTCTAGGGTACAGTTCTAAGGTCCAATTGATGTTCAAAGCATAAGGTGAATACAAAATATATTAAAATGCATCATTAAATATTTGAGAATTTGGAATTCATTAGCAACGTACTTATTTTTTGTCCTACTCTTAATCTGTCATGTGACTAGCATCTGGTGTTATTTTTAACATTAGATTAGAATATGCTTCTTGTGTAACAAATGAGCTGTGTAACGTTTGATCTATAACAGATTGAAATTTTTTAATAAAAGCAGAAAATGGTTATAGGTCTACCGACGTATTGAATTTTCTTGAGTATACCCCCCCCCCCCCCCCCCACCCTGCATGAAGTAGATTATAATATGGGGGAGATAATGAGATGTGTAAAATTTGATCTGTAAAAGCTTGATCATTATGTTTATAGATCTACTGAAGTAATGAAATTTCTTGAAAATAAACGTTCTTTGTCAGTTGCAAAAGATCTCATCATTTGGCATTTAAGCACCATTAATAATGCCAAAAGATAATCAAAGTCTTCCCCTCCCCAGACCGGCAGTCCATAACTTCAACAAATTGCCACCCTCCAAAAAACTTGTACGGGCATGTACTTGACGATTTAAACGTATAACGTATATTCAACGATAACGGAAGTGATAGTCTTCCAACGAACAGAGAGTGCAGAGAGTCTGGAAGGGTAAAGAGAGATGGGGGGGGGGGGGGGTTGTTAATCAATGCAGTTCTAGCCACCCTTGTGCTTTCTGCAACGTGATCCTCATAAGAATCTTCATTTGAACTTATTGCCCTCCATCTAGTACATTTGATCCGTAGAGATCTTCAAAGGGACAATAAAAGGGCATACACCTATTCGACAATGTGAACGACAATTTAATTTACTTACAGCCAATATACGTCAAGGGTAAAGTTTACCATCTGTCGCCAGAAGATTCACAGACAACGGTCCTTTTGGCTCTTTGTTACCCCTTACTGGAACCATCAATTCCCAAGAACATTGATAAACAAGACACAATTTGGTTTACAACAATTCATGACCTGAATCTACGGATAAAGGCCGCCTCTGAAAGGTTAGTGAATTTCTTTCTCAATGTTATATGATTACCCTCTGTTCATTACCAGAGAGGTTATTCAATGTATAACATCATGACGATGTTATGTCATGCATATTACCCGGCCTCGTATTTGGCATTGATGTAAAACTGTTTCCTGAGCTCTATAATGTGATGTTTATTTTGCCGACAGAGATGCTTTTGATTCTTCGTTTATGATGTTAAAATCTGCATCCTCGGTTGAATTCAATTTACCAGTAATGACGTCATCTGTCATATTTTGCAGTATAAAGTTCTTCATCGGTTTCACACAGAGTCAACTCCTCCATCGTTCCTGGTATCAATTTGTTCACCACAATGATTTACAAGAGGCTGTGAGTTTGCATTGCAGAGGTTGGTGCTCATGTTAAATTAACTAGGACGATGATTTCGCCATGTATTAATCACAGCCGGGAGCAAGGAATGTCTCTTGCCTGTAATAAGGACCTATATATTACCCGTCAGTTCTGTTTATCCATTGATTTTCTCAATTTGTCTATCTGCGTCTTCTTATGATATCTTTAAGTCGTTGTGTCATGTAATTATAACGAATCACCCAGTACGCATTACGTGGAGACTCCCATTATGTTATGTACAGGCTTTCATGAAACTTCTGTTAACCTAACTGGACATTGTTTAAGATTAATTAAACACAAACAGGAAAATAAAATAGACGTATAGCATCATAACACTTAACAAACCTTATTGCATGTTCTTCCTCTGTATAGTGCGATCTGGAGGTGGTCAGTGTACCGCCGTACTGCGCATGCTTACTAAAGATGGATGTGTCATACATGTGAAAACCAATGCAGATCTAATCCATCAAGATGACGTTGATCCATATTCTCCGGTCATTCATTTCAGTAATCGTGTCTTAAGGTAAGATTCTTCTTAAATTATGACTATGAATTGTATGATTCCCAGGTTAGAATGAACTTTATTTATTAACACTATATAGAAGCTATACAAGGACAAAACACGTCTGCGTTAGACACATATGTTAATGGCTACAGAGCATACTCTACCCACCCCGCCCAAGTTAGCAAAAATTCTCTAAAGAGTATGCAGACATTGAATGTTGTATTCATCCAACCATTAGATTTCCCGTAATTATCAAGTGAATGAATCCCTTACTAGTAGCACAAGTCGACAGAGTGTCTTTTTTTCTCCATCATTTATTCACGTGATTTGCATTTATAGTACAGTGCGGTGGTAATGACATCATGTCATATCGTAATATAATTATATCGTAATATAATGAGAGCATAACATTGTAAACAATAATCAATTATAATCGATTAATGGTATGACAACATAAATTAGGCATACTAAGGATTAATTTAATGACCGAAGCCAACAAAGGACAGTGTATAATTTTAATTATCAGCCATTGGCATAGAGTATGCTAAACATGTTCTGAGTGTCCTATATCTTAGTCGTTTATTTCGTGAGCTGTTCCTTTTTGACGCAATGTAATTTTCAACCCTCATAATGAATTTCATTCTAACTAAAAAATCGTTGCAATCGGGGTTGCTATTAGTTAATTTACAGCTAAAAATATAATATTTACAATGAATTATGAAAAGTTTAATGGATCATAAACATGAGTAATTTTACCAAAAAATAGTATTGTTTTGTAAAGAGAAATTGTCTACCAAACAACAGTTGTTCAGTATCTAACAGGAAACTAGAGATGATATTACAATTACAAAAGAGAAGATCAAGCGTTTCCTCTTCAATGTGACAGAAAGTACAAAGAGATGTGTCTGATTTCTTCATAAGAAACAGAAGCCTGTTTGTACCTAATATACGATGTAAAAACCTAAATTGGAAGTACTGCAACTTAGCATCGGAAACTGTTATAAAAGGACACCTAAAAATAATCTTCCAATCCTCATCGGTCAAGTTAAAAGTTAAGTTCCATTTTTCAGAAACCCTTGGATAAGTGGAAATATGCTTCAATAACATTGGGTACACAAGCTGAGACATATTTGACTTTTTATTTACAAGAGAGCTAGGATCATTTGAATTAGCATTTGTACGCAGATTGGATTTCCAGTTTGGTGAATTGCCACAATAAGGCCATATAATGTAGTGAAAGGGTATGCAGCAAGATTAAACTTTTCAAGAAAAGTTTCATAGGCGAGTGGGGCACCCTCCGGAGTAAAATTGGTATCAAGTTAACATGAACCAAATCCGCATTGTAAATCTTAGAATCATAAAATGTAGAGTTAGAAATTCTTACGTAAGAATTATTCCAGAGTGTCTTTCTACTGTTCGCGAGGATTTCAAATCCCTATGATATATGGCCCGTGGACGGAATCGGAGAAATATTTTGATCCACCATATGTCAGAAATTAAATTACTGAATGATCGAACGGGAAGTATAAACTTAGAGGATGTTTTATGTAAGGGCTATTTGTGAAATGTTATTAATGTTATAAGAATGTGTGGGAAGGGTAGTATTTCGACACACAGCGTCGAACTTACCACATGAGCAGTCGAAATTTCGAAGAACAAAGTAGAAATCAATTTCGATATAAAATACATTGATGTATTGAGAGAATAGAACAGGCAAATATTTGAGATAAAACAAATGTTGGAAACTTCGAGAAAGAGGTAGATTTTGCAGATATAATATTTGAAATTTTTGAGTTGAAAGTATCATTGTCCCCTGGGCCACCGGGAGCATTATACAAAATTATAATATATTTCATTATTGAACAATCCCAAACCCAGCTGGTTTCCGTGGATTGGATGCAAAATTTTACTATGGCTCGTGTGATCAATTTCGTGCCCAAGGCCCTTCCTTACATATCGAATGTATTAACTAAACACTGGTGTTATCATCCAAGAACGAACAATATGTTCACATGACTAATATCTGTGTAAGCAGTTGCAAAGTTATTTCTGTTTTGTTTTCTGTTAAAGTAACGAAGAAGCAGACTATTACCGAGTTTATGGTAACGTGCAGTGAAGTATTGATGTACAGAACAAGAACAGCACACGGTCCGTACACGAATATAAAGCAGACTGTTTGCATTATTGAACCATGACAAAAGTCATCGAGCTGGACTTGAATTGTTGCAGACCGAGCAACTATTTCCACCCTTTTATCTTTTGCCACAAATCGCTTCTCGGCCTTTTGGCTAAGATCATGTGCAGTATCTGTTCCCTTTCGAGGGGAATCGTGATACACACCTGACGATGATCACACAGTCACAGTCTCGTTGCAAGGGGACTGGGGTTGAGAGCGGATCAGTCGTTCGGTTGTTTGGTTTTTCGTGCCCCATGGTTCTTTCCTGGGTGACTTTTCTTAAAAAGTATCTTTTGCCACAAATGAAATGATACGTGTCAAGTAGGTAGAAGTGTATTGCGGGACGAAACGTCAACTAATGGAAGGAGAGGTAAACAGATTTCTTCTTTGTGTCATGTGTTTCCACCTACCTTAAAACGGACCTTTCCAATGAGATAGAGCCATAATATACCTGCAAACGAAAATGTTCTTTACGTATGTCACCATGTCTTATATCAATTGAGATGTAATAAGGTGTAACTGTCGGATAGCAAGGGGTAACGGAGGGATAACAATATCTAGAAAAAAACCAAGCAACAGCTGATTGAACAGTCATGACTTGTCAATATCATGTTGTGGTTTGCTAGTTTTAGGCGTCTTTGTAAGTAACTTATATATTTGCGAATATAGCCACAGACTGGCAAACTGATGCGATCTACGAACACAGAAATAGCAACTCATTTACCATGAACTTGCGGTGTCGTAAAAAGTGGCAAACGGTGGCTTGTAAAAGTGCACTATGAAGAGAAAGAAAACGAGCACACAAGGAGATTTCTGGTGAACAAGTACGTACGCACATGCATAGTATGACGAATTACTGTAGTTTCCGTTCGAGTGAGTTAGCCCCCACAGTGCTAAAGAGGGACCCAGATCGCACCCGGGTAATCCCAATATTATATGTACCCAGATCCCATATTAGATGTAGCCACCATGATCGCACCCGGGCAATCCCACTTTGTAACGTACCCAGATTCCCTATAACTAAGATGTACCTTAAGCAGGCTTATTTTAAATTATATTCTTAAAAGTTTTCAGCAATGAAAGAGGGAAGAAGCTCGTAATTCGAGAGGTAAATTAGTATAGGCCCACAGTTTTTGATACATTAAAAGAATGTTATATTTGAATATCCGAATCTCTTAAGACTTGTTCAATATACTATAATATAGCTTTACCGTATATGTAAGTAGTACATGTCGTGCTACTTCATCCTGCCCCCCCCCGTCCCAGGGAACCGCACGTACACGTTTTCGGGGGCCGTCTACCGATTTTCGGGAGTCGTTTCGGGAGTGTTCGTTTTTATTATCTCTTTGGGAGCGTTTTTAATCGCACACCTTTATTTTGTTGTTTTATGCCCCAAAAATATTAAAATTTTCTTATTAATTGTTTTTATTTAGTTTTTTTAATTTATTTGACTACTATCATTATTTATTTATTTTTATACATGTTTTGATTTTCCAAGACAGTATGCTAGTCTCACGAATACATGTTACACAAACTGCAAAGGATCCTAACCCTTCGGTTTGTAAGAAAATAATAGTACCAAACCAGCAATAGTTGTAAGACCTGCCAATGCACTTATCCAGAATGTGCTTTCTTACGTGAACTGTCCAAAAGAACTTGTTAACATTATTTATTTTAAGTAATGCATAAACAAGTCGTAACACACAAAACGAGTTGTAACGCGACTAGATGATGTGATGTCATCGTTATGTTGGGAATGCCCCTCTGGGAGGCCGCAGGCATGCACCCGTGTTTCGTGGGCCGTCTATTGTAGGCCATACGGGAAATAATTGCTGATTAAATGTCCGTACGAATTAAAATTCTTACCGGTATTAATTCTATTTAAAACCGGCATTAATTCTCAGCCAATCACCATGCAGATTCATATGCCAGTACTTAAAAGAATTAATACCGGCATTAAATAGAATTAACACTGGCAATAAATGGAATTAATAACGGCATTAACTAGAATTAATACCGGCATTAAATAGAATTAATACCGGCATTAAATAGTATTAACACTGGTATTAAATAGAATTAATACCAGCATTAAGAAGACCATCTTTGTTTAGTTGGCACTGCAACTTTAGTTGCGCTACGGTACTATATGCAATATTATTGACAATTCCTTACATGTTTCCAGCTCTTGCGCCAGGCGTGAAACTTGCCCCGTTATTTCATCCATCTTCATTGCTCTTCGAAGATTAACAAAACGGTTCAAAGAATTGCGAACTGGTAAAACATCGGATTGTGATTGGGAGTCAACATTTGTCAATAACCTACAAGTATCATTCGCTTCTCGACGAAAATCTTGCAGAAATTAAGTTTGGCTGTCATGCGTGCCGCTGCGTTGTACTTTGCTTTCTTCAGCAGAAATAACTGCCCTGCTTTCACGCAACAGCAACAGGGATTAACACTAGCTCAGAGCATAACAGCTTCAAAATTCGCTGTGATTGGTTTATTAATGCCGGTATTAATTCTATTTTGTACCGGTATCAATTCTATTTAAAACCGGTATTAATTCTATTTAATGCCGGTATTGATTCTATTTAATACTGCATATGAAGCTGCATGGTGATTGGCTGAGAATTAATGCCGGTATTAAATAGAATTAATACCGGTAATAATTTAATTCGTAAGGACAATAAATCAGCAATTACTTCCCTTGTGGCCTACCATCGCCGTTTCGGGAGCCTTCGTTCTAGCTTGTAAGAGTAAGATATAGGTATTTATATATTTATTAAAGTATACTTGTTAAAGTATATATAGGCCTAGGTCTTTCATGTTTATCGTTCATGAAATTATTTTCAATCTATCAAGTTGACGTATTTCGACGTTTTGTTTCTATCGTGTGTGTGTGTGGTGCTGTCAATGTGGCATATTGATATATTTGAAATTACCATAAGCATGTGGTATAGTATCATGGAGTTGGTTGCCAATATTTTTCTCATAAAAATAGCATAAGCAGTTGTTTGCTGAACGTTGTTGAAATCACTATGATAGTATAACTGTATGGCAAATCAGAAATGCAATGTTCCAAACCAGTAAATTAGCCACTGGGTGGGCAATCAAAATTACATTCGCCCACCCAGTTGTATTCTTTATTTACTTCCCTGTGCTGCCATTTTGTCCATGTGTGATGTCATCGTGCCATAACCAAGGGATGCCAGGAAGAGAAACCTTTTATTTTCCGTCTTTCTTTTCTTTCATGTTTTCAAAGAGAATGTAAACAGTGCATACATCAATACTTTTTGCATTCAACATTTACAACAAATCAATGGAATACATTAAACAATGAAACACCTTGCTTCTCCTTTAAAGTTTTCTTTTTTAATTTGCTTGTTCAAGATTTCACACTGCAACATCTGCTCACATTGTAACTTCACCAAACACAAAAGACCTTTTTACAAAGATGTTACCTGGAAGAATTGAGACTTGCAGAGTTTACTCACCTTAAGATAGCATATATACTTGCAAGTTAAAACATCACAAACAGACACATCATCTTTACTGCGCAGGTGACTTTTCTGTTACATGGCGAGGAGACGACAGGGAAGGTTGTGTATTCTTGCTCATAGGTTTTGTTTGTGAGATCATAACCCGTATGATTACATAGTATTGTGTTAGGAACTTAGGTTTGACAGTAACCTCAATATGGAAAAACAGATAAACACTATTTGTAAAAGATATTATCTTTCCAATAGGAACATCGGTCGCATACGTCATTACATTACTCAAGACGCATGCAGGTTGCTTGTCCACGCACTTCCATGACCTCCTGGTTAGATTGCTGTAATTATCTCATCTCCCTTCATGTAATGTATAGGGAGATGAGATATTGTACTCCACATCAAATATGAGAAAGTGAGTGTGTTTGTGGGTAAGTGAGCTAAAATGTGTGTCGCGAACTCCTCCTTGGTGCCTGACCTTGTGCCTGCGTGATTGATGACGTCATGGGTCTAAAGTCAGAGGTCAAGAAGCCTGAAATTGGTTTCTAGCCATTTTCTGCTTGTCAACATTTAGGGAAAAGCCATTGGAGAATGAGACGAACTTTAAAATAGGACATATTTTGGTGTTTAGAGTCAGTCCAAGGTCAATTTAGGTGAAAGGTCAAATTGGCCTATTATTGTACGAAAAAGAGTGTCGCGAACTCTTCATAGACCGTAAGTTCGATCAAGTTCAAACTTGGTGGGTAGATGCCTGATCATGAAAAGTCGTGCCTGCGTGATTGATGACGTCAATAGGTCAGAGGTCAATAAACATCACCAGAAAGCCAGTTGGCTCTGTTATTCCTTGCCATACAATGTGCTCTAATTCAAAATAACTTTCTGACTAATGTAGAGCAAGTGATATAAATTTGTCCATGGAGAACTAGAAAGATCACCGACTTACAGCTCTTATTTGTAGCACTATCTTGTTGGCATCAACCATCTCATTTACTGGTAAGGATTTTACATAATAGAATTTTTATTCCCGGCAAGATGTTTCAATATCCAAGAAGACCAGTCTGCTGTGTGAAATATAGAGACATAGATGTATGAATAAAAGGATATTTTCTTTTATCAATTTTGAGCTACAGTAGCAAATCTCTTCAATAATTGTTATTAACGAATGAGAGTTACACGATATTGTTTATGCACTGTGAAATAATTTCACAACCCACTGCCAAAGCAAAAGTCATCTAGTATAAATCACGGAGAGAATTACCAATTTTTAGAACATTTGAGATAACCTGTTGACCCCTTGAGCTAATGTTTGCACCATTAGAGATACCCTGTTGACCCATTGAAGCTCAGAGGGTGAAAACTGATAAGACCGTTTAAGTGCAGTTTAAAGTAAGAATATTAACTCTCTGAAATAGATTTCACTTCCTGGATGACTGCATGTTCTATCTATTTCACCAAACTATGTTCACAGAAAAGAAAATCATAGCATTTGAAATTCACAGACAAATGGTAGATTTAATTTTGAAGTTAGAATGTTTAAAAGTTTTTCAGGCTTTGATGCCTGTTGACCACATGTGACCTTCGACCTCCACTAATTTCAATGGCGTTCTTGTACTCAACAAGCTGGATCTGCATACCATGTATGAAGTTCAGCAATGATGTACTTTTTGAGTAATCATGTTTACAAAGTTTTCAGACTACGTATGTGGTTGTTATCGGGTCAAGGTCAAAGAAGGTCGACGGTCAAATTGGCCTAAATTGTGCGAAAAAGTGTGTTGCAAGCTCCTCTTAAACTGTTTGTCCAATCATGTTCAAACTTGGTGAATATGTGCCTGACCATAGATCTCAGGTCAGAGGTCAAATATCCCAAAAAACTTTTGTGACCATTACCTGCTTGTCAGATTGTTGCAAAAAGGCATTAAACCATAAGATATGTAGAGAATAATAGGACAAATCGTAAAATAGTACTTACTACTGTAGGTCGGATCAATTTCAAACTTGGTGGGAAGGTGCCTACTTACATAAACTTGTGACTGCGTGATGATGTCATAGGTCTAAGGTCACAGGTCAGGAAACGTATAAACTGGTTTCTATCCATTATCTGCTTGTCAACATATATGAACCAGAATGACAACCTTTCATGGTTCCTTGCTGCTGCTCATTGATGTGATTAACAGGGAACACTTCAAGTATGTAATGATGAAGCAAGATCAATAATTGCCTTGTGAAGTTATTAATCATACACACTTGTAACCTAAATAATGCTTAGCCACACCTAATAAATACACGTTATCAA